>QFEL01001749.1:0-13733 GCA_003316195.1 Neoboletus brunneissimus | reverse complement strand
TGGTTTAAGGTTTAAATGAAAAGAAGCGTGGCTAACCGTGACGGACGATCGCGCGAGAAGTAAGAGGCATAGGTAAGGTCAAGACGAGCAGGCGAGAAGAAAGGAAAAAGATAGATGTAGGGGAAAATCGTAACACTTGCCAGTCTTAAGGTTTTCTTCTAGGAAGGTTTCTGCCGCGAGTTGTTCTTCCGGGGCAAGGGGATAGGCTTTGGTGATCTTCGGTACGAAGGTTTCGTCGAGGTTGATCTCGTGGTCGTAGGGGCGGGATGGTGGCATGGCTGTGGCTTCCTCGTCGAAGACGGAGGCGAACTGGGAGTATTCAGGGGGGAGTACGACAGGTTTCTTTGCAGCTTCGGCTGCGATGGCAAGGTCGGTAGCGGTGGTTAGTTTTCGGACGAGGAGGGAATCTCTGGAGATGAAGCGGGAGCCGCATTTGAGGATGCGGTTAACGGCGTATTCGGTGTAGGTTGCCTTGATCCATTCGTTTTCAGAGAGGTGGTCTAGGTAGGAGTAGAGGTGTGAGTCTTCGGATGGGGTTGTGTGTATGTGCCTTCGAAGGCGGGGGGGTTCCGGACAGCGGTACTTGGAATCGTGGCGGTGAGTGTCAGTCACTTGTGCGAGGAAGAGCTCCTCGGACTGGTCGATGGATTCGTCAAGGCGGATGGTGGGAGTGGCCCAGTCGATGGTTGGGTTGGCAGAGCGGAGCCATGGAAGACCGAGGATAAGGTTTTCGTGTCCGCAGTTCATGACGTGGAAGGTTACTCGCTGGGCGATTCCTTCGATGTTGACGAAGAGGTCAGCAGTGAACTTGATTACTCCATCTTTATTGTAGGAGGCGTCGACGTTTCGGACGAGGATGGGTTCTTTGAGGCGTCGGATGGGGAGGTGGTTTTTGTGGACAAAGTCCCAGTCGATGCAGGAGATGTCTGCACCACTGTTGATGAGGGCCCGGGTTTCGACGGCTTTCAGAGTGTGCGAAGGTACGATTACTTGAACTGAGATTTGCATTTTCTTAGAGATATCTCGTACTAGTACAGAGGCACAAGAGGAGGTAGGGGAAGAAGGCGTCGAAGCTGCTTCCCCATTTAAAAACCCAAGGAGGTGTAGTGGACCCGACGTACAGTCGGGGTGTCTTCTTTGTCGTCTTCGCAGTCTATCAGGTTAGGGACGTCATCCTTCTCCTTCCCTTTGCCCTTGTCCTTGGTTTCCTCGGCCACGACGTTCACCTGCTTTCGAGGGGACGTGAAATGGGGGCATTGAGCAGAGCCGTGGCCAGGTTTGTGGCAGCGGAAGCAGAGTTTCTTCTCGATGCACTGTTTCTTGATTGCCGGGGTCATCTTCTCGACTTTGATGGCCAAGGTATCCATCGCATTAGGGTCTTTCTTGGTGGTGGGGGTGGGGGTGAAGGATTGGTAGGTTTGGCGCATTGGTTGTGCGTTCCTTTTGGCGATCTCATCGGCCCGCTCCCATTGAGTTTGGAAATGGACGGCCTTTGAGTACCAATCATCGATGGTGGTGGGGACAGTGTCAAGGGCCATGATTCTTCTCATCATGGAGGTGGGGATTCCAGCGGCGAAGTATCCGATGAGGACGTTATTGTCCGTGACAGAGGCTTGTTGAACTCGTCCTCGGAACTCAGCAATGTACGTGGCAAGCGGGGGTTCAAAGGTTCTGTCTTTCTTCAGAGTCATGCGGGTAGTGGAAAGCCAAGCGATGGCGTTCCCAACGGTGTCTTGGTGTCTAAAGGCTTTGTAAAATTGTTTGGCGAAGTCGGCAAAGGTTCCAAAGGTTACTGTGGTGGGGCCGATGGCATTTCGGCGGAAGGCGGCCGCCCAGGTTTTGGCGGTCCCTTCAGTCATGTATGAGAGGGCGAATGTGACCTTCTTGTTTTCGTCGTTGTAGACATCGGAGTTGACCAAGAGGTAGAACTGGACAGAGTCCATCCATGCGTCTGCCTTCTTGTAGTCTCCGTCGAAGGCTTCAGGGGTTCCGATGCGTAGTTCAACAGGTTTGTGCGAGGACATTTTTGGAAACGGAGGGGGAAGGGGTGGTCGAGTGACGGAAGGCGGATGGTGCGAGGTGGAGGGGGTGGGGATGGGGAAGACGGGACGAGTGGTAGTTGGTGTGGGGGAGGGCAGGGTAGGTTCTCGAGGGAGGGAGAGCTGGGCGGAGAGTTGATGACTTAGGAGGAGGCTAGAACGTTCTTGTTCTTCGTCGGGGATGTCGAGGTCTGTGGACTGCTCCGATTCCTCTTCTTCAGAGGGGGGGTTTTCTTCGGTGTTGTATGGAGATTCCGAGTAGGTGGCACGCCACCCGTGGAGTTCAGAGGGGTTGGAAATGGTGGGCGGTTTACGATGATAGTAACCGCGGTAGGAAGAGCTTAGCTTTTGTTACAGTTCGACCTGGGAAGGGCGACCATAGGCCCGAAGGTAGAAGCTCAAGCTAAAGGCATGTAGGTACAGGGGCTAAGTAGCGAGGGGCGCAGGTGAAGGCTAGGATCTATGGTCCAAAGCCTAGGTCGACTCAGATCTGAGACCTTGTCGTTGGGTACGTAGGGATACGAAAGTCCTAGCCGGTCCAGTGACAGGCGAAGGGGGGCAGTCATACAAAGGCGAGCTTATCGAGAGTAGATTTCAGGAAGCTAAGCTAGGGTACAAGTGCGCTAGCTAGCTGTTTAAGTAATGTACCCTACTGCGCACAGACCGGGCTAGGAAAGGCAGGTACAGGGCGAAGGGGAGGGGGTGCGCATGGTGTCCGAGCGGGGGTACTACAGCAAGGGCACGGAAAGGAATGGGACGGAGGCAATAGTCGGAAAAGAAGAGCGGAGATGAAGGGGGCATTGCCCGGGGCGGAGGGGAAGTGAAAAGAACCCGGGCTAGGCTATGTGGTTTAAGGTTTTTAAATGAAAAGAAGACTGACCGTAATTGACGAACGCGAGAGACGTAAGAAGCATAGGTAAGACTAAGATGAGTGAAAGAAAGAGGGAAGGAGAGGGAAAAAGGTAGACGTCGGGGAGAATCGTAACAATTATGGTGGAATTGTGCCATTTTGATCCAATCTGCCCATTCTTCCTGGCGCTTTGATATGTAAGTGCGAAGATACTGTTCCAATTCCTGATTTATCCTCTCGGTTTGGCCATCAGTTTGGGGATGGTACGCGGTTGACACCTTTTGGGAAATGCCCAGAAGTTTACATAATTGGGTGGTGAAGTCTGAAACGAATTGGGGTCCTCTGTCGGAAACTATCGTAGAGGGGAGTCCGTGTATGCACCAAACATTGTCTCAAAATAGTATAGCTAGGTCCTTTGAAGAGACAGTATCGTAACAAGGAATGAAAATAACTTCTTTGGAGAAGCGGTCTACCACCACGCAAATAGCCATAAATGAATGGGAGGGTGGTAGACCGGTAATGAAATCAATGGATAAATCTTCCCAGGGGTGTTTGGCCGCGGGAAGTGGCATAAGTTTACCCGCAGGTGCCTTAGTCTTTCCTTTGGAAAGGGCGCATGCTTGGCAGCTATCTACATAATTTTTAACGTCTTTTGTTACACCAGGCCATGAAAAGTATCATGTGAGAAGATGAATGGTATGTCCTTGTCTGGAATGTCCACCAATGGGGGAATCATGGCATATTTTAAGAAGTTGTATACGTAAAAGTTCGGGTATGAATATTTTGTTTTTGTTGTTTTTGAATATTTTTTGTTCGGGGTCAAAAGTGTAGTCATGAATAGAATCTACTTCCATGGAGCTAGATTTGGTTTGTAAGGTATCGAAAAAATCTGAAGATAAAGAAATGTTTTTTATGAAAATGGAAGGTGGTAATACAGTAATGTTTTCGTTATGGTTTTGTACAGCGTCCCCATGGTCTGGTCGTCGTGAGAGGGCATCGGCTCGCCCATTACTAGATCCGGGTTTGTAGACAAATAAATAGTTGAACTCTTGGAGAAGTGCGTGCCATCAAGCTTGGCGACCAGATAGAGTTTGAGGTTTTTTCCAGTACTCGAGATTCTTGTGATCCGTCCAGATCTCGAAACTTTCCCTACCGATTAGGTAGTGTCTCCACTTTTCTAGAGCTCTAATGACCGCTAGGAGTTCTTTGTCATAGATAGGATAGTTTCTTTCGGCACTATCAAATGAATGTGATATGAAGGCGCACGGGCACCATAGTCCATCGTCGCATTTTACCGAGAGGACTGCTCCGGTGGCTATATCCGAGGCATCTGTTTCGACTCACATTTCTTTGTTTCGGTCGGGGTATGCGAGGAGAGGTGCTTCTCGGAATTTTCCTTTTAACGTTTGGAATGCCTTTTCTTGAGTCGCTCCCCACGTAAACAGTGCATCTTTCTTGGTAAGATCGTTTAGGGGGCATGTGATTTCGGCAAATCCTTCGATAAAGCGACGATAATAATTACAAAGTCCGAGGAATCCTTGCAGTTGCTTCAGGCGTGTGGGCGTTGGCCAATCCAGTACTCCCGACACCTTCTTTTCCTGCATTTCGACCCCCTCTTTAGATACTACCATTCCTAAAAAGTCCACCTTTTTTTGAGAGAAGAAGCACTTTTCGGGTTTTACATACAAGTCGTTGTCCCTGAGCCTGCGAAGAACTTCTTTTACAAAGTTCTCGTGTTCTTCGCGGCTTTTCCCTTTTGTAAATATCATACAATCGTCGATGTAGATTACAAGTACCATGTACATATCATTAAATATATCGTTCATCATCTGTTGAAAGGTGGGGGGTGAGTTAGTCATCCCGAAATACATTACTACAGGTTCGTATGATCCAATGGGGGTAACGAATGCCCCTTTCCACTCATCGCCTTCTTTGATGCGTACATTATTGTATCCCCATCGTAGATCTAGCGTGGTAAAGAGATCTGCGTCTTTAAGATGGTTGATCAGAGTGGAAATTAAGGGAAGTGGATAGGCATTCTTAATGGTGCCTTCGTTTAAATACTGGTAGTTCATTACTAATCGTTTTTTACCGTCCTTTTTTGGGATAAAGAATACAGGTGCTGTTTGGGGGGACTTTGAAGGTCGGATATATCCCTTTTTGAATTCTTTGTCAATGAACGTTTGTACTTTGTCCATTTCTTGATCGGACAAAGGAATGACTCGACCCTTTTTTGGAACAAAATCGGGTTTTAGGTCGATCGCATGGTCCCAGGGTTTTCGCTCGGGCATGCGTTCCAATTCCTTTTCTGAAAATACGTCCAAGAACTCATGGTAGGTTTCTGGAACCTTCTCGGTTAGTCCTTCTTCTATTAAATGAATGGAGGCACATTCTGATGGGACAGAGGGTGACACCGCGATTGGTCCATGTCCCATCATTTTGCAATAAGTAGTGCATCGAGGAAAAGAAATATTTTTGTGGACCCAGTCCACATCGGGGTTGTGTCGGTAGAGCCAATCGTAACCAATGATGAGGTGGTGAGTGCCTAGTTTGAAAACGTAGGCGTCAATTACCTCTGAATGTCCTTCTATGGTAATAATTAGTGTGACCCCTTTTGTGACCTGGCCTATTGCTCCTTGAGAGCCGTCGGCGTTATGCACAGTAATGGGTCTAGGAATATTATAATACAGAATGCCTTGTCGTATCATATATTGTTCGTCAATGAAGGTATGGGAAGCACCAGAGTCAAGAAGAGCCTGAACGTGTTGGTTACGCCATTGACCTTCCTTCTTAACTTTGATGATAGTGTTAAGTGAGAATTCGCTGCCATGGGAAAGAGTGGTGTTGTTAATAGTTATGTGTTGAGGGATTTGAGAAGAATTTTTGACTTGCCATACAAGGGAATCAAGCACGCTATTTTTTAATTCCGGCGCCGCACTCGTGGGAGTCGCCCTTACGGAATGAGAATTGATTGTGGCAAATATGTCATCTAAAGTACATGTGGGAAAATCGGAATCATCACAGTCTACTAGGGTGTTTTTGTCCGTAATTTTATCGTCCAAACCCAGTGTATGACTATCCAAAAAAGCAGAAGAAGAAGAGGAATGTTCACAAATGCCCTCATCATTTACGAACTCTGTCCTTTTAAAGCATCCATAGCGCGTTGTTTTGCCTTGACCTCAAATTTATCCCTATAATAAGCTTCGGCTTCTGCCAAGACAAAGTTTCCTTGTGACGTTGCTTGTTGAGCAATCGTCGGTGTAGGGACAGGTGGGAGTGGGCGTCCTGTGTAGTGCTGAGCAACCTGTGCTTCAGCCGGGGCGTAAAATGACGGATTTGGGACGAATGTCCCGGAGTTGTAGTCCCAAAGGTACTGCTGTCGAGTTTGGGGGCGAGGAGCCCGGCAGTTGGGGTTGGTCGGACAATTAGGCCATATATGGCCGACCTGTTGACACCCGTAGCAGGTACGGTTATTGGGACGCGAAGGTGGCGTGGTCTGTTGGACACTAATGTCCATTGGTGCTCCTCTTCCGGGTTGGGTACCCGTCGGAGTAAAGCGCTGATTAGGCCCAGCATGAGGTGTGGATGATACGTGGCCATTAGGCCAAGGAGGTGGGTAAAAGTATTGGCCCGTGGGCCGCAGAGGAGGACATGGGAAGAAAGAACGAGTTGGGGGTCCTCGCTCTATGGCCATTTGCTCAAAGGAGCGACCGACTTTCCTGTATTGTTCCAAAAGATCGTGGAACGTGGTTGAGGAACCATTCAACTCTTGTTGTTGGTAAATTCTATAGTCTACTGCCTTCTTCAGCAGACTAACTGAGTGATGGTTATCAACATTGGCTTCTTTTACCAAGATTTCGTATTCTTGGAGGAAAATGTCGATCAACTTTCCATTTTGTCGCAAAGCTTCTAGACGTTTTAATGCCTCGTGCTCCAGAACATCTATCCAGAAGTAGGCTTTGATGCTGGCCTGTACGTCTGCCCAAGTTGGCCATGCCTTTTCTCCTAGTCTTCCCCTTGGTACTAAGGTTTCGGGGTTGACGTCTTGTTTGTCCTCGTTTTCCAGGAACATTTCAAGGGAAAGTTGAGCAAAGCCAGCCGCCTTGTCCTCTAGGCGTGAAAGTACGGCGATGGTGCGAAGCTTATTGGATTTCCATTCTTGGGCTTCTACCCATAACCACAACTTGACCCACCAAAGGCGGAAAGTCTTTCTTTCCCTGTCCCATGTTCCGGGGTCCTTTACTCTTTTGGTAACATTGTCCTTTTCCTTTTCCAAATTTAGATCGGCAATCCTTCTAACCAAATCATCCAGGGAATCTTGATCCATCTTGATAAGTCCTTACTGTCTGGTATCTTCCAACCAAACTCTGGGGACTTTGCAAACGAAGCGACGTAAAAAGTACTTCCTACTTCGGAGGTAATATCTCCTTCTCCAGTAGGTTTCGTAATGTGTTCTCTGGGGGCTGCAGCGACCAGGAACGAAACTACACATAAACTAGGTAATGGATATCAACTGACACTCTACCTCTCGAATCACTTCGAGGACTAATGGAATGAGATAGTCTCAGCCGTAACCCTATGGTGGGGGCTACGTCGACCTTCGCAAACAGAGCACGACCTCTGTGCGGGTATCACCTCAAGGGAGGGAGATAGAAGGTATGTATCTACTGATTCTAATCTCTGCTTCTTAGGCAGTCCCCTAAAAGCGGCGGGGGTAGAAGAAGTGAAAGATGTGAAGAAGAAGTCCTTTGGCCCTAGGATCCGGGCAGTGTACTAGTAGTCTAATCCAAGTGTTATAACCTTATAGGGACTAAGGTCTCGAACACTGGCCGGACTAACTTATAGCTTATACACCAGAAGCTCTCGAGGATAAGAAAGAGGAGGAGAGTAGTCAAGTGCCAAGATCACAACTGTTAGAATCCCAATAACCCCACAAGGCAAGAGACAATGCTCAGCCCACTAGTAAGGTCTGAAGATCAGAAACGAAGTGGATTAGACTGGGGATTCTAGTCGTAAAGTATCTACTTTATATATGTTACATGAGTGTGCATGGACCATGCTTGGCATGGGAATTATTACAAATGATGATGAGTAATGTGAGAAAGATGAGTAAGGAAGAAGCAGTGCGTGAGAGAAGAGTGGAAATTAAGGACATGTGCTGATGATGTCATGGTCTAGATTTAGTCACGTGTGTGTTTCCCATGGTCACGTGCATGCATCGAGAAGAAGTGAAGGTAAAGTGTTCATGTGAAGTATTTTAAGTAAAAATGAAAAATAGGGTATATAATATTACATTAAGTCTGGCAAAATCCGCCCCTCGAACTCCCCACAAGCTTCCCCCTTCTTCTTCGTAAAGAAGAAGGATGGTTCTCTCCGCCCTTGCCAAGACTACTGGTATCTAAACGAACACACGATCCATGACGCCTATCCCCTTCCATTAATATCCGACCTCGTCGATAAACTCTGCGGCTCCAAACTCTATACCAAGTTTGACGTACGATGGGGGTATAACAATGTCTGGATCAAAGATGGACACCAGTGGAAGGGCACATTCATCACTCACAAAGGTCTCTTCAAACCAACTGTCATGTTTTTCGGAATGACCAACTCCCCCGCTACATTCCAATGGTTCATGAACGACTCCTTCTCTGACATGATCGCTGAGGGGTGGCTTGTTATTTACATGGATGACCTCCTCATCTTTTCCCCCGATGCAAAAACTCATGAGGAACGAACCAAGCATGTCCTCCAACACATGATGGAGCTTGACCTCCACCTCAAACTCAAAAAGTGCACCTTTGCCGCCAAAGAGGTCAAATACCTCGGCATGATCATCAAGCCCGATCAACTCACCATGGATCCAGTCAAGCTTGAAGGCATCTCTGCCTGGCCCCAGCCCACCACCGTCAAAGGAGTTCACTCCTTCCTCGGCTTCGCCAACTTCTATTGCCACTTCATTCCGAATTATTCCAACATTGCTCGCCCCCTCATCGATCTCACCAAGAAGACAGCCGAATGGAAGTGGTCCCCCTCCTGTGAATCCGCCTTCCTGCGACTCAAACAGCTCTTCCTCAAACAATCCATCCTCCACCTCCCCAATCTGTCCGCCCCCTTCGCCATTGCCACCGATGCGTTGAAATACATGTCTGGAGCCATCCTCCTCCAAACTGATTCAAACAGTGACTGGCACCCTTGCTCCTATCTTTCCCAGTCCTTCATCCCAGCCAAGTGCAACTACGACATCTATGACAGAGAACTTCTCGCTGTCATTCGTGCCCTTAAAGCCTGGTGACACTATCTCCATGGATCCCCCTTCCCTGTCCAAGTCTTCACCGACCACAAGAATCTCACCTACTTCTGTTCCCCCCAGACCCTCAACCGTTGCCAGGCACAATGGCTCCTCAACCTTGCTGACTTCGACCTCAAAATCATCCATGTCCCAGGTTCTCAACTCACCGGACCTGACGCCCTCTCATGCCAACCAGATCATCTCCCCCATCATGCAGATAACCAAGGTGTGACTCTCCTACCTCCATCCCTCTTTGTCTGCCTCATCGACACTGCCCTCTCCAATCACATTAAATCAGCCTTGGCAGACAACCTGTGCGCCCTTCAAGCCCTTCAATCTATGTCCCAAGAAACCCCAGCATTCCTACACTCCTGCACCTTCCCTTGGCAGTTACTTGAAGGCGTCCTTACTTACAACGGTCGCATCTATATTCCCACTAACTCGTCCCTCCATTGTGCCATCCTCCAATGCTGCCATGACCATGCTTCCACTGGCCATCTGGGCTACCTCAAGACCCGCCAGCTAGTTGCCTCTGAATTTTGGTGGCCCGGCCTCGCCTCCTATGTCCGCCACTATGTCAAAGGCTATGCCACCTGCCAACAAAACAAATCAAACACCCACCCCACTGTACCCCCACTCTCTCCCATCCACTCCACCTGCACCCGCCCCTTTCAGCAAATCTCCTGCGATCTCATTACCAACCTTCCCCTGTCTGGGGGCTTTGATTCTCTCTTGGTTGTGGTCAACCATGGGCTTACTAAGGGGATGATCCTCTGCCCCACTACTAAGACCATGACTGTGGAAGGCATCACCATTCTCTTTTTCCTCTCGGTCTACAAACGCTTTGGTCTTTTTGATAAAGTAATCTCTGATCAGGGACCTCAATTTGCCTCGGCATTCGCCAGGGAACTTGGAAAACTCCTTAACTACGACCTCACCCTCTCCACTGCCTACCACCCTCAAACAGATGGGGAAACTGAACGTGTCAACCAGGAAGTCGAGACCTACCTTTGGATCTTTTGTGGAGCACACCCTACAACCTGGGCTGATTCGATTGCCAATGCTGAATTTGCCCACAACCACCGGCCCCACTCTGTCACTGTTATGATTTTCCCCTACATCTATCTTTTTCCTCTCTTCTCGCCTGCTCATCTTGACCTTACCTATGCCTCTTACTTCTCGCGCGATTGTCCGTCACGGTTAGCCACGCTTCTTTTCATTTAAACCTTAAACCACACAGCCTAGCCCGGGTTCTTTTCAAACCCCTTCCCCTCCGCCCCGGGCAGCGCCCCTTTTTCATCTCCACTCTTCATTTCCGACTATTACTTCCATTCCATCCCGTTCCGTGCCCTTGCTGTAGTACCCCCGCTCGGACACCATGCGCACCTCTTCCCCTTTGCCCCATACCTACTATATCTGACTCGGTCTGTGCGCAGTAGGGTACCTTATTTAAACAACCAGCTCGCACCCTTGTACTGTAGCTTAGCTTCCCAAATCTACCCTTTGAAGCTCACCTTTGCGCGATCCGGCTTCGCCTGTCACTGGACCGGCTAGCCCCTTTGCATTCCTTGAACTCGACAACAAGGCCTTTGACCTGAGTCGACCGGAACTTCGGACCATTGATCCTCGTTCCCCCTCCTTGTGTCTTTTCCTCAGTGTTACCCCCCTAGTCAACGCCCTTGTCTTTGCCCCGTCCTTAGGAGCTTCTACCTTTCGGGTCTACGGTCGCCTTACTCTAGGTAGAACCGTAACAGTCACCAACCAGTCCCTGTTCTACCTCATGATGGGCTACGAACCCTGTGCCCTACCATTGGTCATCTCCTAAACCTCCCTGCCCGCAGTCGCCTCCCATATCAAAAACTTGACAGCTGCCCATGATGAGGCCCTAGCAGCCCATGAACTCGCACGCCAAGTAATGACGTCATGTAACCGGAGGAAGTTTAAACCTTTCAAAAAGGGAGATAAAGTTTGGCTTGAAGCCCACAATTTGAAATGATCGGTCATTAACCCCAAATTTGCGCCTAAATGGGAAGGGCCCTTCATCATCACTGAAGTCCTCTCCCCTATTGTCTATCACCTCCGCCTCCCCTCCACCTGGAAGATACACCCCGTCTTCCACGCCTCCCTATTGACCCCGTACAAGGAAAACCCCGTACATGGCCCCAACTTTCCCGCTCCACTGCCAGACCTTGTAGACAGGGAAGAGGAATACGAAATCGAAAAGATTCTAAAACACTGGGGCTCCACCCGCTCCCGCTCGTATTTGATACAATGGAAAGGGTATACTGCGGAAGAAGACTCTTGGGTCCCTGAACGGGACCTCAAACATTCAAAAGCCGCCATCCTTGACTATAAGAAGCGTCACCCAAGACACTTCCCTCCCAGCCCTCACTCTCATACTTAACACCAACCAACCACCACTACCAACAATGCCCTGCTCTGATGTCCCCTCTGACAACTATTACCCTGCCACCCTCCCGTCCTCCATCACCCCATCATCAATCGTTTCACCTACTCCTAGTTCTACTCTTTACAGTCCTATACCCATTGTTGATGACATCTCCCTGCCTTCATCACACATCGCTACTTCTGGCTGGGGGGCTCCTTCTCCTCCCCCTCAGTGCCCAAGTCCTCCTGGTCTTGAGGGACCTGCTGCTCCCCTGACCGTCACCTCGGTAGACCTCCCCATCTTCGCCCACCGCCTACAAGACGAACTCCCCAACAGAGAGGAACTCTGCCAACTACGCACCTTTCTTCAAGACTCTCGTCTCATCGTTGCCATGTCCTCTCACCTTGACCTCTGCTTCCCCCTCTGGGGCCTCTACAAAGCATACCTTCAATACTCCTGCCTCTCCCTCCTTACCTTGCAAACCACCACTACCTCTAGCGCCCACGTAGCCCTCATGGAATTACAGGTGGAACAGATCATGGAGGAGCTAGAGGGACATCTCGTCTCCGCCATGTTCCAGTTAGGCATGCTCAATTTTCTAAAAGAAATTGACTGTTACCTTTTCGAACTCGCCACCTTTTCCACCTTTTCCTCCTCCATCCCCTCCGCATCCTCCTTGCTGCTGAACAACGAGGAAATCCATCTTATCGAATGAGTGGAAGCCCACTGGACCAGACACGAAGAACGACAACCACTACTCCTGTCACACCCCCGGTACGCTGAAACTTGCTACAAATGTCACCACCTTGGACACATCTGCCCCGAATGCCAGTTCTATCAATGCCCAAACTGCCTTCACTGGACCCCAGGCCATCTCGGCTCCTGCTGCGCAGTTCGATGACTTGTCAACCCCCCTCCATCGACTTCATCAATGTCTTTGTCCTTGCGTCGTACCATGTCCTCATTCTCGTCCGCTTCTGCCCCACCTCACCCAGTACCTCCACCTTGTCGCACCTCCTCCTGTCCTCGTCAGCCCACTCCCGCACCTGCTCATCGCCCCGTACCCACGCCCCCACGCCCCCGCACCCCCCAATTCGACAATAGTGATGATGTCTATGATGACATTGCCTGGGGAAACATCACCGGCTCCCCCTACCATGGGTCGGCCGACCTCTATTAGAAATCTGTTCACCAGTGGCTAACAGGATAGCAGGGGGGTAATGTTACGATTCACTTGCACGCCTACTCTTTTTCCTACTCTTTCCCCACTCTACTCTACGATGCTTCTTTCTCATCTATGCTTTCTCTCTCAATTCGTCACGTCGTGACTCATCTTACTGTGACTCACCACCGGTCTCTATCGGTGCCTTTTACCTAAAACCTTAAAACCACACAGCCTAGCCCGGGTTCACTTTTGAACCCTTCCCCTCCACCCCAGGCAATGCCCCCTTTTCATCTCTGTTCTTCATTTCTGACTACTGCCCCCGCTCCGTCCACACTTCGTGCCCTTGCTGTAGTACCCCCACTTGGACACCATGCGCACTAGGGTACAATACTTAAACAGCTAGCTAGTACTCCTGTACTTCAGCTTAGCTTACCTGAATCTACATTGTAAAAGCTCACCTTTGTGCGATCCCACTTCGCCTGTCACTGGACCAGCTTAGTATTTTGCATCCCTTCATACTCGACGACAAGGCTATAGACCTGAGTTGACTGGAGCCGAGGACTCTTGATCTTTGTTCCCCTCTGCGCCCATGCCCATAGGCCCCCCCCCCCCTTCATACCACCACTTTGCACCCTGACTTTCATCCTGTTACGTTCCAACCGGGTAAGCTGGAGACGTAGACCTGGGAGCTTCTTCTAGTCGAGGAAGTCCTGACGGGGGCGCCAGACAACAGTAGAAGAAGATCAAAGCGGTGACATTGGGTGTAAATGCAAAGTACGAGTGCTACTATGCGAGGGGATACCCAGGTAAGATCAAGATAGAGTACGAATGTTCTGAGAGGTCCGGTATATAAGTAAACGAATCAAGAGGAGCCCGAATGTGGGTCAAGGGTGTAGGCAAAGGGCAGGGCCGTCAGAAGGACGCGCAAGCTAAAGTGCCAAGTGTGAAATAAGCGAGGGTGGGGCCGCATAAGCGGGGCGAAGGGGAAAGACTACAGCATG
>QFEL01001732.1:0-10322 GCA_003316195.1 Neoboletus brunneissimus | reverse complement strand
GACAAGTCTCACTTTCATTCTTCCTATTCATGGTGAGCTATTACATCTTGGAGCTCTCTCCTCATTTGGTGCACCAAACATGTTCAGTTTTCCCACAGTCTGCATTTCTCTTTAGTTTTCAATCTTATCTACTTGCCTGAGTTGTTTCTGCCCTGCTCAGAGCATTACCACCCCATTTACCCATGCCCTGGACCCTATGACATGTCCACTTACTCAGACTACCCTGTACCCCATAACAGGGAAGACTACGCACTCCATAGATAGCTTCCCTTTCCCCAGGACATTATTCTCCCCTTGTCTACTTTCTTTTTTTCTCCTGGCCCATGTCCCCTTAGGCAGGGTACTTAAACACCATAACAATACCTTAGTGCAGTAGCTTAGCTTACCTAAATCTACCTGCTAAAGTCTCAACCCTGTGTGTGACCTCTTGCCTGTCACTGGACTGACTGGACAAGTGGCATACCTTGGAACCCCTCTGAAGCTCAACAATACAGCTTTTGACTTGAGTCGATGTAGCCACAGGCTTTAGACCTTCACTACCTCCTGCATCCCCCAGTTCCTAGACCTCCATTGCTGCGACCACCAGACTTTAGCCCCCCTTAGGTCTATAGTCACCCCTATCGGGTCAAACTGTAACATGATGGCCATGCCTCTCAGTCCATAACAATATGGAGCACCCCCCCAAAATCACTCCCAGCTAATAATGTTGACCATTGTGAAAAGTGCTCTATAATGCTTTTTCTCCAGACAAACTCCTGTCTCAGGTTGATATTTCAGCAGTTTGATTCAGGAGTGCACTTCTGTGCCTCCTTTTATGACAATGTATTATGCAATATTTGCAAGCACCTTTCTGAGATATCTTTTCTATTTTTCTTCTTTATTTTGAAGCTGGGCCACCTTGCAATTGTTACGATTCTTTCCTACCCCTACTCTTTTCTCCTACTCTTTTTCCCTTGCTCGTCCCAGTCTTACCTATGCTTCTCGCACCTTACATCTCTGTCAGTCATGGTTGGTCATACTCCCCTTCATTTAACCCTTAAACTACACAGCCTAGCCTGGGTTCTGTTCTGAACTCTTCCCCTCTGCCCCGGGCAGTGCCCCTTTCATTTCTGATGTTTCATTTCTGAGTATTTCTTCCGTTCCACCCCATTCCATGCCCTTGCTATAGTACCCCCGCTTGGACACTATGTGCACACTCTCCCCTTCACCCTGTACTTACCCTTCTTGACTTGGTCTATGCACAGTAGGATACACTATTTAATTCACTAGCTAGCATGGTTGTACCCTAGCTTAGCTTCCCAAATTCTACCCTTGAAGCTCACCTCTGTGCAATCCGTTTTCACCTGTCACTGGACTGGCTGAGACCCTCACAACCTTCACTCTCGACAACAAGGCTTTAGACCTGAGTCAACTGAGGCTTCGGACTCTTGATCCTTGCTTCCTTCTGCACCTTAGTTAACCCCTGTCCTACGACTTTGACCTTGCCCCTCACCCCTTTCGTCAAGAGCTTGTACTTTTCGGGTCTACAGTCACCCTCCCTAGGTTGAACTGTAACAGCAGTCAACTGATGTTAATGTGCCATCACTTGTTTGGTTTGATCTCCCTTTGGTTGAGCAAACATCTATCCAAGATCAAGCCAACTTTCTTTCCATTTCTGTTCAACGCAATGCTCTACTTATTGAACAGGCATATAATGCTGGAAAACAAGACATGAAAGCCCTTCATGCTGTCATTTCTTATGTTTCCAGCATCAGTTGTGCTGACTGCTGAATTCTTGGTGAGTCACACCTCAGCCCTTACATATGAGCACAAATGACCATATCTCTTTAACACTTTTCTATCCAGCCCATGCTTCAAGCATCCAGAGGAAAATGTCTTTTGGCCATTGTGTTACTAGTGCTGAATTCCTTTTCAAGCACCTTGTAACCATCCTTGCATTAAAAGAGGTGACCACATCTCCCCTGAAAACTGTTCTTGTCTAGAAATTCCTCATCTGATTCCTACCCTGTGTTCCTTGATTCATATTTACAACAACCCTTCTAGATTATTTCTTGCTCAAGTGTCTGCTGTGTTGCTACTTCATCCACCACTTTTGCCACACGCAATGTCTTGATTTATGCAATGGGCTATGGAGCCATCATTGTCACCTGATTGTGTTTCAAACTTTGCACCCATTCTTATCATCTTTTCCCAGTTTTTCAATAGGTAGATGGGCCTGACTTTTACATGCCACTAATGGATCTGTATTTATGGGCTAATAATCTACTCTCTGTGCCCATTCCATGACACAGCCACCCTGGCAGCATTCAGGGATTGGCAATATTGGCTGGGAGCACAGCTATAGGAAGGATTTGGAGGTTGGCAGTGTCGGCAGGCAGCATTCAGGAGCTGGCAGCATTAGCAGGCAGCACAGCCACTGGAAAAGACACAAGTATAGGAAATACTTATGCATACAAAACAGGAAATAAACAAAGTGTAGTTGAATAAGACACAAGAACAAGAGATGGAATGTGCAAATATAAATAAAGTTACACACATGAAGTCAAGGGTCACATACATACATAATAAGCAAAAAAGTAAAAATAAGCAAGATAAACAAAGATTGAAAGTACAGGCCATGAATGCATAAGTTTAGATATAGTTATGACAAGAATCATAAGAATAGTATGCAGGAGCTATTGCTTGGAAGCAACATAACCATCAGAAGCATTGACTGGTAGAAGTATTCAAGATAAGTATAACTATACTCAATATTTGCAGACACAAATATCAACTAACAAATATTTCAAGACTGCATAAGTATACCAAATACTTACATACAAAGTACACAAAAATCAAAACAACATATACAGAATCAATAACTAAATATAATGACATTTGAAACTATAAATTTAAAAAGGAATTTGAAATTATTTAATTGAAGCAGAGTTTGAATTTATCATATATTTAAGCCACCTATGGAAAAATACAAATTTCTCTCCCACTTTTTTATCACCATGTTCACTTGTACCTACCACTTGTCACTTACAATTTGACTCAAGAATTGTTTACAATACTCATCTTAGAAAATGTATTCCAGTATCTACCTTTACCACTTATGCTGGCCAGCAGGTTACTGTGGCAAGAAATGAGCAAAATGTTTTCTTATGTTATTGCTCTCACCCAGGATGTTCCAAGCCTTCAGGCTATTCCACCACAGATTCCATTAGGAGGCATATGAAAAAGGTCTAGTCCACTTGGGTTGGACCAAACAAGGACAATCAAATATTGGTGCAACTAAAGGTAAAGTTGTGTACATCCAACCTTGTAAATTATTCATTTGACCTTGTTTTAATTCAAGATGACACCATTTCAAATGGAATCACTGGATATGACCATGTAATCTCCTCCCCCACTTTCAGTTCATAGCTCTCATGACATGGTTGTATCTCCCAGGATTACTACTGAAAGTCATTCCAGTGTGCACAACTTTCGCTATACTTATGTCACCCATAGCTGGACATCAATATGCATTCACCTGGGTTGACATCACAAAAGTCTCCAGTATTACAGCCCACACCATCCTTGGTGGTAAGTTTATATTGTAGCTATGATTCACAAATTATACTTATATCTATGTTATAGTCTGTATTGGATTAGCAACATCAGTCTGCATCTGTAATAAACACTCCAGCACCAGCACTTTCTTATACACATGAGCATTATATTATATTCAATGGTTTTTTACAACAGCCATATCTGGATACCTTAAATCTTGTGGTCAACAAGGAGTTTCATCTTCTGATTTGCCAGGAGTATGGTGTTGCTTTGTTACAAGGCCAGGTTATCACCCATTCAGATGAACAACACCCTATATTGAATGTTGATCATGTCAAATTCATACAAGCAACTACCAATATAATGTTTGCTATCAAGTTTCCTATGAACTTGGAAGAACCAAGGAATGAAGTACACAGTTTACCCATTCTTGATGCCTATACATGTGATTACTGTTTCAAAGTATTCATATCAGAGGAGAACATATGTGTCCACTGTTACAGACATGTAACTACAATAACTATTTTTCACTTTTCTTTTCATTTTACAACTTATTCTTCTTCTTTATCTTATCAGATTAGATATCTGATCCATCTTATTTTCTTTATCTAATGATCACTTGTCTTATCACTCAGAAGATAACATTGTAACCACTTGGACTTCTATCTCATTCATCATATAATCAATTGTCACATAACTCATTTCTTGTATCTATAAATCTCCAATCCAGATCTATTCCCATTTAGTTATATTACTAACACTTTACTCTAGACTTTCATTTACCTATAGTAAGTTATATTTCTTCTCACATTAATCTCCATGTAATGCACATTATGCTTTTCTTCTATTTTGCCATACCTCATCCATGCCTAGCATATTCCTTGATGTAAATATGCTACAAATGCCTTTGCTATTTACGAACAGAATATAGTGCCAACTAGCAAAATGTGATGTGAGTTTCTTTTTTACTTTTTGGGCTGAGTAGCATCTTTCTGGACTTCACAAATTTTCTGTATGAGTTTCAGGGTTGCACTGTATTTAATGAACCCTTGTAAACCTGAGATATCATTGCAATAGATAAACAAAAGCACCTAGACTGCTATTGTATGCACATGATGATCAATATGCTTGTTCATATAGTACAGTCAAAGGCTGAAGATTGCTATATATTGGGAATAAAATCCAAAAAGGAGGGCTCAGACTGATGTCCAAACAACACTTGGAGAATTTTGAACCTCAAAGCTGAAGCTTTTCAGCCCAAGGCTTTGTTACAACAGAGTCTGCAAAAGCCTCACAGTGGATGAAGTCCTAAGAAGATCCAAGAGCATCTCCCGGGTGGAGAAATGCAAGTATTCAGCTCTATTGTCCACAAAGCTATCCATCACAGAGTTCAGTTACATGCGTGCATACAGGATAAATTGCCAAGTGATCAGTCACTGCTTCATGTTTAGAAAAGTCAGGTCATATGATATGCTATCAAAGACTAAATACAGATCTTCTGTTACTCTCTAAGTGATCAAGCTTTGAAAACAAACAAACTGTGCATTTACAATGCTCATAATGGCTTCGTTCAAAGGCTGCTCTCTCTTCATCAGAAGACACCTTTACCTGTTTGAATCCATAAGTGACCCAGTGGAAAAGACCACCAGGGCAGTACTGTGTGAATGACTGCCAGTTTTCATGAGCTTGAATGGCAACATTTCCATGGCAAAGTGTGCCAGAAGGAACAAGCATGGTAGAACTGGGGGGAAATTCCAGCATGAGCCCTAGATCAAATAGGATTAAATGGCCTCTTTTGGTGAAGTCATATGAACCACATGTGAAGATCATGCAAAGGCCAAATGGAATATTGGTGCTGTCAATGTGTTCTAGTGTGACAATATGGAGGCCACAGTTGAAGATACAAGTGGGGAATATACTGTTCAGAAACAGTTTGCTTAAATGAGGATTTTTCTTGAAGAGGGGGTCGAGATGGTCCATATATTTCCTGTAAAGCTTCAGTGCATAAAATGCAAATGTGCCTGGGTTGTTTGCCCTCTACCATAGTAAACACCAGTAGAAAGGGAAACAAAATTTCCCCTTCATTCATGGCAGATCCCTTTTAAATGATGCAGTGCATCTTGTAAAAGATTACTCATCCATTGCTGTACATTGTCGCAATTGTTATCCTGTGAACGACCAGCCATGATGGAGATGATGTGATCTTCTTCATCAATAATTGCAACAGGAGTTTTGAAAAGGGGTCAAACAACAAATAGTTGACTAGTGATAAAGACACCCTATCATTCATTGCACAATAGAAAAGCTTTTCACAAACAACTCCTCAAACAGGTATTCTTTAGATTGCTTGCAGGTCTGATGCTGGCTGACAAACGCACCTTTGGCAGCTTGGAGATTTGTGGTGTGGAAATGGATGGGGACATCCTGTGGTTTAGGATACTTCTTAGATATATAGGTCCATGGAACACCTGGGTGCTTCATCTTGTTCTGAGCACACTTTGCTCTTCTCCAGGTAAAAGATTGAGCTTGCTTGGTCAACAAATGGTGATTATCTCCCCACTCTGGGGTGGGGGGTATTTCAGCTGCTATGGTGATGAAGTCTCCCAAGAAACCATCCTCATGGTTGCTGTGACCAGAAAGGGCATGCTTCACCCCTCTTTGAAGAGCAGCATTGACAGATTGTTGGAATTGAGAGAAAGAGATATGAGAAGGTGCCAATAGTGGTAGTATTACTTTGGTTTTGTTACTTAGTAAATTTTTCTAAATAGGTGTCAAAGCATGTATGGGCAGAGGTGTTAAAGGAAATGAGAAGGTCTTGGTGGATCCTATGGATGCTGAGCAATGGGTTGAAGCACCAAGGTGATGAGGACAAAGAGTTGACCTACACAGATGTAAAACAAAATAACATTAAACAGAACCCAACATCATATTGATCTGTTGTGCAGACATGGTGCCATGAGAAGAGCACAACAGTGTGATGTAGACAGGCTATCAAGTGTTAATACTACTGGAATGTTAGTCACTTTCTAAGCAAAGTAAATTTTAATTGCAGCAAGTACCATAAGCAATGCTGGAATCAGATTCCAGTATCTAATCAATTGTGGTGCTTTGTGTGGGTCATTTTCAGGCCTTTTTGATAATAATGGGCTTGAGGACCATACAGATAGGTTTTTTCATACAGTAGTAGATATATCAAGAGAGGTATGCTGCCCAAAGTTCCAAACCAACTCTCTGAGAATGGTATATCAAAGTATCTTACCTTTCAATGCTGCAAGAAACTGTTTCATATACATATTTAGACATATTACAGCCTTATGGTTTTTGTGATGCAGTAGTCAGAAAAGCTAAAATATTTCATGCAAGCTCAATTAATAATTCAAGTGGCCCAATCTGCCCTCAACATGGCACACACAGATTGATCCCACTCTTTACTACCATGTCCAATTCTTTTTAGCAAAGCATGGGTTGTGTAGAAGAGTGCCAACGACTGGAACACTTCAAGTATATACAGCCATCCAGCAATGCATTCAAGGGTCATGAAAATGAGGAATTGAACAGGTATTATCAGGGTCCATTGTTGCATAGTTGACTTACTATTGTCTATAAGAACAATCCATCTAGTAAGTCTGTAAATTTGTCATGGAATTTCACATACATCCACCATGCAAGGTATGGGTCAATCAGTCACATGAAATACAAACCATTGATGATCAAAAAATCCTCTGACTAATATTGCACAACTTTACGGGCTAATACAACAAATTGCATTGTTCATTCCTAATTAACCCATGATAGATAGTATGCCAATTCATATCTGTCAGCTGGTCTTGACATTAACTGAACTCAAATTCAATCCATGTCTTCTTTAATTGCCTATGATATACAAAAATTATATCCAAGCATGGTATGGGCTATATACTATGGAATACAGATCAACTTACAAATTATGCTTCACACAGAATAATCAGATTTCAGACAAAATGAGATTGAGGGTGTCTTTAGCCTTCTTGCTTTTTGCTTGGGAATGCTTTACCTTTGCAGATGCAGCGAGCATGTGGGCCTCCAACTCTCCCAAGAACTTTGCAATATTTTGCATTATGACTGAGGTTTGATTTGGTTTATCCATGGCAGGAGGGATTTTAATGATAGGCTTTGGCAGCTTGGGTGTGGTTGTTTGCTGGATAATGATGCACAGCTTAAGCAATGTGGGTGACTTTGAAGGCTGTGCCTTTTGCTTCCCCTTGAATGTCACTGGCAGGGTGTCAATGATCTCTATGTTGTCAATGTCTTGCGTATCTTTCAGCTGGGATGAAACCCATATCTTTGGCACAGTTGGGAGCTTCTGGGGCCTGGATCCTATGTGGTGGTTAGAAATGTACAACTCAGGTGAGCTATAGCACACACACCTTCAGCAGGTGTCTATTCTGTGTCCACATCACCTTCCCTTTTCCTCTTTAACCTTGACCCTTCTTGTCCACTTGATTTGGAACACCATTGCGGTTGGAACTTGCAGCATTGACATACACGTGACTGTTATGAGTACGAGTCCCATGACTGGTTACAGGACACCTCTGCTCACAGTCACAGAGACTCCTGACATGTGGCAGGACATCCTCATGACTCTAGGGGATGAAGTGGTGTGGAACACTGCTTTCTCGGAGGCTTTCTCTACTGATCCCGTGGAGAGGATGTAAGCACAGACCCTTTCTCTACTTCTCCCATGACATGTCTTGGTCCCTTTTCCCTAATTTATTGATGCTGGGTGATCGCTTCCCTATTGGCCACAGACTCTATTCCTCCTCAGCAGTGTTACCGTTTGTCCTAGGTATGGGCGACCGTAGACCCGAAAGGTAGAAGCTCTGGGCTAGGAGGACGAGGGCAAAGGCAAAGGTGACCACAGGGAGGGTCCGAGGTATAGGTGCAGGAGGAGACAAGGATCAGAGGTCCGAGGTCTCAGTCGACTCAGGTCAAAGGCCTTGTTGTCGAGAATGAAGGGTGTGAAGGGCTTTGCCGGTCCAGTGACAGGTGAAGTTTGATCGCGCAAAGGTGAGCTTTCAGAAAGTAGATTCGGGAAGCTAAGCTAGGGTACAAGAGCGCTAGCTAGCTGTTTAAGTAGTGTACCCTACTGTGCACAGACCAAGTCAGGAATGGTAAGTATAGGGCGAGGGGGAAAGGATGTGCGTGGTGTCTGAGCAGGGGTACTACAGCAAGGGCATGAAATGGAACGGAACAGAGGCAATAGTCAGAGATGAAGAACGAAGATGAAAGGGGCACTGCCTGGGGCGGAGGGGAAGGGTTCAGAAAAGAACCCGGGCTAGGCTGTGTGGTTTAGGGTTTAAATGAAAAGGGGCCGTGATCGGCTGTGACTAATGGGAGCGTGAAGAGTAAGAAGCATAGGTAGGGCTGGGGTGAGCGAAGGAAAGAAAGGAAAAAGGTAGACGTAGGAATGAATTGTAACAAGCAGTATTCTCTTGTATACTGCCTCGTAGCTCCCCTTTACTTACTACCACCGAGCAGGCCTTCAATCTCCTACTATAAATAGCGCATAGTTACCTTGTGTACAGTAACTTTGATCTATACATCACTTCATGTTTACAAGTTCCAAGATCACATCTCCCCAAACTTGCCTCACTCCACTCAGCTTATATCCCCCTTCCTTTGCTAGGAAGTAATGCCCCTTTTGTCAATATCTCCTCAGAGACCTAGCTCCAGGCTCACCTCATAGGAAGTCCACTTGGAACTTAGTGGATACAAGTTGTGTCACTTGTTACATCTAACAAATGTAACAAAAGATCAAAGTTTCTATTGCGTTGGTGTTACCTAACCTAACCCCCTAAACCTGACTACCTGGTGGTAGTCACAGAAGAACCTTCATCACACACCAGATCAACCTCTCTAACCTTCTCGGGCAACAACCGGAGTCAGACAAAGAAGAACAGATCTCCCCACCCCAATCAACTATATCATCGTTCTCTGCTGTACCCTCCACCAGAGGATTGTCTCAAAGAATGACCAGAAATTCTCCCATCCCACCCCCTCCCAGCTGAACAACTCCTTCACCCAGAATTAGTTGTGCCTCCTCTCATATTCATCATACACCAGTAGAGATCCCATTGGGAGAAGCCATTTGAACTATCAGATTGGATCCCTTCACTATTGAGATAGATCCTCCCCTCAAAGAAGAAGAACTCCAGGCACCTCCTGAACCACCCAACCCAGATCCTGAATCCCCAGATAATGACAGAGACCTCCCCAATGATGACAAGACAAACATATGGCAAGCAAAGCAGCCCTTCCAGGAGAGTTCTCTGGGAAAGCAAAAGATGTGCACAAATGGCTCCTGTCCATGGATGCATACTTCACAGTGGCTGATATCTCTGATACTGCCAAATTTGTCATCCTCCTCAACAGGATGCCTCACAGCAGAGGGAAAGCCTTCACTGAAGTGTGGCTTACCAAGATCCAAAACTCACCTCCCAACTCCACCAAGCCATCATACAACAAGGTCAGAGAAGCCTTTAAGAACACCTTTCCCCTTATAACACAACTGCCCAAGCCCAGATTAGACTGGGCGCTCTCTCACAGAATCTCAGAGATCTCCAAGGATTTGAACAGTATATCGCCAACTTCTCAGTGGAAGCTGTTAGATCCCAGATCTCCCACACTGGAGTGCTCTCTGAGTGGTTCCTTCGAGGGCTTGACAAAGAGCTCACCACTCAGCTCACCCTCTCTGGAACCCTTCAGACCTTCAAGAACATGGAGCAGCTTTACTCCAAAGCCGCCGA
>QFEL01001730.1:0-22338 GCA_003316195.1 Neoboletus brunneissimus | reverse complement strand
CAATTCTCTTCCATTCTGCCACACTGTGTGTGCACCTCATGTCTTTCATTTCCGTTTAGCTTCCATTCTACATGCATATGCCTCATGTGTTATGAATACGATCCACGTGACCAACCAGGGGACACCCCTTCCCACAATCACAAAAACCAATGAGTGGGAAGACGTATTGATGACGCTAGGGGACGAGGCAGTGTGGAACACTGCCTTCACGGAAGCTTTTGGCACAGACCCAGTGGTGAGGACGTAAGCCTGGACTCTTTTCTCTACTTCTCCCGCAACACCCCTCGGTGTCAGTTCTCTTCATTTATTACTCCCGGTTGATCGTTGTTCTATTGGCCACGGACTCAATATCTCCTCAGTAGCATTCTCTCACATGCTACCTCGTAGTTCCTCCCTTACTTACTGCCACCGAGCGGGCCTTGAACCCTTACTATAAATAGCACGTAGCTTCCTTGTGTACGGTAACTTTGATCTACACATTACTTCATGTCTACAAGTTCTGAGATCGCATCTCCCCGACCTCGCCTCACCTCGCTCAGCTCACCCCTATCCCTTCACTAGGAAGTAACACCCCTTTGTCATTTCACCTCGGAGACCTAGCTCCTGGCTTCTGGAAAGTCCACTTGGGACTTAGCGGACACGAGTCATGTCACCTGTTACGTCCAAACGTAACATCATGTATTTAATTATCATTTACCCTATGCCCTAGATCGTAGATTTGATCACAACATGTACACATAGTTTAGTTTGCTATATAAACCCAGAGGGTTACAGCTGGTATCTGTTACATCCACGACCGTCGGCTAATGCTCGGCGACCGCTTCGATAACAAGTGGATCTATACCCGACAACTGAACGCTAAGCTGGAGAGCACTCTCAGTGTCCTGGGCAAGATAGGGGTACAGTCCAGCGCGGGTACAAGAGGTTCCTTCCGCACCACCGGAGGGGAACTAGAGGTGATGTCACTTCAGCTCTAGTTGACTGAGAAGGTTCTCTGCCAAGGGTTCGAAGCTAGGTATAATGGATCAGATCTAAGTTAAGATACATCCACATAAGGTGGGACTATATATAACTAGTGCGGGAAGACCTGTGTGCCCATGGGGAAGAGTCCATAAAAGGTAACCAGCACCAATAGGGAACAATAGGGAACAGTATACCAGCGCTGGGATCTATAGTAAGAGTCAAGGGGAAAGCCTCTGAGAGAGAACAGGAACTGAGCCAATAAAGAAGCGATCAACCGGGATCAGTAGACCGCAGAGGATCGCGGGAGAAGTAGAGAGACAGAGTCTGCGAATAGATACCGAGACGTGCTGTGTGACACAGCGATGGTAATACAGCTGAGGGGTGATGATGAGGGGAAAGGCATGAGGCCGGGACTAGCCAAGGAAAACCGGCAAGAGCCATGTTCAAAGGGCGACGAACAGTGACACGAGTCGGAGGGAGTCTAGACGTGACCGGGAATGGAAAATGAGGTGTAGCCGGGGGCTGGATATGGGAGAACCGGGCTGGGTACCGCGAGCCGATGAAAATCATAACAGTATCCCCAGTCTAGTTCTCTTGGGAATTCACCTCCAAAGAGATCCTCTCAGTCCTCTTTACTTTCTTGGTTGGTTTTAGTTGATTTGCCTAAGCCTTGCTTTGGGTCATTTCACTAGAACTAGACTATACTTTTCAGCTTACCCTTATCAACTTTACCTACCATCGTCCGCATCAGCAAGTGCATTGACCGATTTTTCTTCGAAGTTAGGACTAGGCATACTCATCGAAGGCGCTAGTGCCTATTGTCTTCCACAGGTTACTCCAATCACTCCTGACTCCAGACAGGGGGCCAGCAACTTCGCTTGACCATCCTTATATCGCAAGTAGGGGGCTGCAAGGGGTCTTGCCCATGGATAGAGAGTGGGAGTTAGTAGTTACTAGAAGAGATCAGGAGCAGGTTGTGGCAGCCAGAGAGGCACCGAACCCAGTGCGTGGAGAGACACTGCTAGAGTCTTCACCGGCTACAGCATTCTTAAGGGTGCTCAGTTTTGGTCCTGGGTCAGACGACTTTCCCACAGATCCATACAACAAGGAGCACCCTTGACACCTACTCAACTGCTTAGTATGGGGCAGCCCACTCAGCTTGTCTCAAGGCCACATCATTGACCAGATATCTACGCTTGGTGACAGCAGGTACTCACTGCAAGCACTGTCACCTTCGCCAGAGAGATAGCAGAGAGAGTGGTCATACGATCCCAATGATTATGAAAGAGAACTGGAATATCTGACCTCCGTGCTTATGCCACTGCCAGTAAAACCCCCATCAATTACTCCAGACCTACAAGAGACTAGGGCCATCTACTAGTACAACGGTCTACTTCTGAGATTAAAGACAGTCCTCGTAAAGCAAGAAAGAGAGGAAACACTGAAGTTAGAGGAAGCTCCAAAGGCAAAGAGACAGAAAAAGCAGTATCACAGACAGATATGGAGATTGAAAGGAGGTGAGCCTTTGTCAAATGAAGCCTACACTACAAAGATGCTTAGGCCTTGCTTATCACTCCACAAGCCTTCTCGTTATCTCTAGAAATATTACCATCTTCATTTTCCAAATATGACTTTCCTTCCCACTGCCATCGCGGAAGCACTCTCCCAAGCCGCTCAGACTGAAGAAATCTGGGGGAATTTAGCAGTGCAACTCCATCTTTACATGGAGATGCAACAACAAGAGCTGGAAACAGCTAAAATATTAAACAAAAACCTTGTTGGAACAGTAGAGCAGCTAGAGGCACAAGTTGTGGCACCGTCCACATCGAAAGAAGCTAGTAGCTCAGGAGGCTTGACATTCTTCGAACCCAAGTTGTCAAAAATATTCCAAGACCCCAGAACCTTCTCAGGGAAAAAGGGGAAAGAATTTGAAGAATGGTGGACCAGGATAAGGACCTGGCAAAACATCAATCAAGCCCCTCTCAGTGAACAAAATGGCATTCGTGCTGCCCTCTCTCGAATGACTGGAGGGGATGCAAGCGCATTCACAAGGGCCAGGCTAACAAGGATGTTAGAACCTGGATACAGAACAGAGGCGTGGGAAGACTTTGCCTATTCAATTGAAACTCATTTCCAGTCTTCCACCAAGAAAGACTGGAACCGAAAAGCTCTCACAAACCTAAAACAAGGTTCAATGACCATGGATTTTGTTACGTTCGAACCTGGGTAGGCCCGAGACATAAACCGGTAAACGACTTCTTATCAAGGATGTCCTGACAGGGGTGCCAGACAACGGAAGAAGGCGATCAAAGGTCTTGCATAGGTGGGATACACGAATACAAGGGGTATGGCCAGTGTGGACAAGGTACGAGTCCAGAGGTAGAACCGGTAAGCTGAAGCTAGGGTACAACTAGCTAGGATCGTCCTGTATATAAGGATATCGAATGAAGAGGAGCCCGAATGTGGGCCAAGGGCATAGGCGAAGGGCGAGGACGTCAGAAGGACACACAAGCCTAGGTGACAGGTGAAATAAGCGAGGGTGGGGGGCCGCGTAAGCGGGGCGAAGGGAACTACTACAGCATGACATCGGTAGACGCATGACTAGGGTAAAGGAGGTGCCGATAGCACCGGTGGTAAGGTAAATAAAAGTGTACAAGGTGAACAAGAAGAGAGAAAAGCGTACGAGGGCACCAGGGGGAGATCCTGGGCAGATACGAGAACAAATGATGGTGATGGGGAAGATCCCCAGATGTGACCGGCAAAGGTCCAAGGTGACGGGGAAGAAGGGCGTTCCTGGTTAGGCACGGGAACGGGTTTTTAGGGCGGAGAGTAGGACGGGGGAGGTAACTCGGAGTGGGGACAAGGACGGGAGACGAAGAGTCTGAGTGGTGTTGAGTCGTTAGACTAGGTAAGGGAGTGCCGTTAGAGACGATGGTGGGCTTCCTAGGCGAGGAGGGACGAGGACGAGGGGCGAGGTACGGGTGTACAGACGGTTCTTACAGGTGTGAGACAGGGGTTAGGCCGAAAAAGGGATAGGGGTTAGGCGAGTTGTAACAGATTTGTTTCTGGTCAAATTTGACACATATGCCAATATGACCAAATGGGGAGATAGTCGTTTGATTGAACTCCTAAAGATCAATGCCAATAGAGCCACAGTAGAGAGGCTCATTTTCAACCATGGCAGGTACAATAACCTGCTAATATTTAAAAACACCTTAAGGACAGCAGGAACACGCAAGCAACTGCTGAATTTCATTAACAAAGGAAAGGGCCAGATCAAGAGACCCTGATGCCATGAACATTAGTGCCACCAAAACAGGCAAGGGCAAAGAATCCATTAAATGCCATAATTGTGGCAGAGACCATTTCGCCTGTAACTACAAGAGGCCAAAAAAGCAGTGCAGCAAATGCCAATTTTTAGAGGGCAGTTACAAGAAGACTTGCTCCAAATACAAACCCAAGACCGATGACGCATGGCAGACTTGAAGCGCAGAGGTAAAAGAGTCAAAGGACTGCAAGGACTGCAAAGAGTCCAAACCAGCAACCTCCTGAGATGAGGATAAAAGTGCCAAAAAGGATAAAGGCAAGGGAAAGGATTGAAACAAGTCCATTGCTGGCATGTCTCTCAATGAAGCAAGAGTATGGTTCAAAGATTATGAGATGTTCACGTCAAAAAATTAGAATGTCCAATGCACGTATCTGGGTGTGCTATGAACATTAACCGATTCACATATCTATCTGTAGAGGAAACCAAAGACAACAGAGAATCTGCAGATCCCCCCTATTCATTTTCTTCTTCACACGGGCAGTCAATGCTAAATGTTGATGGCAGGAGTAAACCTGTAATAAATCCCACTTTAATCCCTTCTCCTAGTTCAAAATTTCCAGACAACATTTTTGTGCAAAATGCACACATTGAGAGAGAGGTTCTCATGGAGATCTCAATCTCACTAGCATCACACTCAGGATGAAAAAACAGAAAATTCACAAAAACACGAGCCCTGCTTGACTCAGGTGCAAACATGATTTTCATAGATAAGACATGGGCAGAGATCCACAATCTCCCACTTACAGTCCTTGAGCAGCCAATACCTGTTACAACTCACCTAGCCCCTATCCCTTTTTCGGCTCAGCCCCTGTCTCACACCTATGAGAACTGTTCGTACACTTGTACCTCACCCCTCGTCCTTGTCCCTCCTCGCCTAGGGCGGCTGTCATCGTCCCCAACGTGACTCCCTTGCTTGGTCTTATGACCTAACACCACTTGGACTCCTCATCTTCCATCCTTGTCCCCACTTTGAGTTACTTCCCCCGTTCTATCCTCCACCATAGACCTGTTCCTGTGCCTATCCAGGAATGCCCTACTTTTCCATCACCATGGACCTTCACTGGTCACATCTGGGGATCTTCCCATCACCGTCATTTGTCCTCGTATCTGCCCAGGATCTTCCCCTGGCTTCCTTGTATGCTTTCTCTTTCCTCTTGATCACCTTGTAGACTTTCATTTACCTTACTGTTGGTGCTATCAGCACACCCTTCGCCCCAGTTATGCATCTTCCTGATGCCATGCTGTAGTTTGCCCTTCGCTCCCGCTTATGCAGCCCTTACCTTAGATATTTCACACTTGTCACTTAGGCTTGCACATCCTGCTGATGTCCTCGCCCTTCACCCATGACCTATGCCCATATTCGGGCTCCTCTTCATTCGTTATCCTTATATACAGGACGATCCTAGCTAGTTGTACCCTAGCTTCAGCTTACCGGTTCTTTCACTGGACTTGTACCTTGTCCATACCGGCTATACTCTTGTATTCATGTACCCTACCTATGCAACACCCTTGATCGCCTTCTTCCATTGTCTGGCACCCCCATCAGGACATCCTCGATAAGAAATTGCTTACCGGTCTACGTCTCAGGCCTACCCAGGTTTGAACATAACAATACCTGTATATAATGTTGACAGAATCAAGAATTCAGCGGGTTCTATTATGCACAGTGTAGACCTTATTTTAGAGTTCAACGGCCACCGTGAACAAGTTACTGCTGAAGTCATGGATCTAGGCAAGAACACCTTCATTCTTGGATACTCTTGGCTCAAGCGCCACAATCCAGAAATCAATTGGACCAAAGGCACAGTCAAGATGACCCATTGCCCAATGCACTACCATGCACTGCAAGACACCCCTTATTATGCACAGAGGGCAGACTGCAAAAAATTGGATATCCAATATGAAGTATATGATATGATAAAGAATCTTGAGGCTAAAATAGCCAAAGCCACTTTAGAAAAGCAAAAGGAGAAGCCTAAAAAGAAAACTCCTGAGGAGTTAGTACCCCTGGCTTATCACAGATATTTAGATGTTTTCAGCAAGAAGCAATTGGAGGGAATGCCCAAGTGGAAACCTTGGGACCACACGATTGATCTAAAAGAAGGTTATGTCACACAAAAGGGTCGTTTGATCCCCCTATCACCTCAGGAGCAGGAAGAAGTCAATGCATTCATTGACGACCAGCTCACAAAAGGCTACATTAGACCTTCTAAGTCCCCTCAGACATTGCCGGTCTTCTTTATTCCCAAAAAAGATGGTAAAAAGTGAATGGTTCAAGATTATCACTACCTTAATGAAGGTACCATCAAAAATAATTACCCTCTCCCTTTGATTTCTATGCTCGTTGAACAGCTCAAAGAAGCTAAACTATTTACGAAAATGGACTTACGTTGGGGATACAACAACGTCCACATCAACGAAGGTAATGAATGGAAAGCTGCATTCACATGTTACCATGGAGCATTTGAACCCCTCATTATATACTTCAGATTATGCAACTCCCCCGCAACCTTCCAAGCGATGGTCAATGACATTTTTGCTGATATGGAAGGAGTCGTTGTTGTTTACATTGATGACATCCTTATTTTCACGAAAACAGAAAATCAAGAAGAACATGATAAAATCATACTAGAAGTATTCAAAAGGCTAGAGGAAAACGATTTGTTCGTCAAACCAGAAAAATACACCTTCTTTACTGACGAAGTAGATTTCCTCGGTATGATCATATCAAAGGATGGCATCTTCATGGACAGAACAAAAGTTAAAGCCATTAGGGAATGGCCAGCACCAAAAACAGTGAAAGGAGTGAGAAGTTTCTTAGGATTGGTGAACTTTTATCGCCATTTTATTAAAGACTATGCCTCAGTGGCTAGACCACTTCATGATCTCACAAAAAAGGATGAACCTTTCCATTGGGAAGAAGCCCAACAAAACACGTTTGATACACTCAAGTCACTCTTTATCACTGCGTCCATTTTAGCTTATCTGGATAACACATGCAAGTATCGCCTAGAGTGCAATACATCGGATTTCGCTACAGGTGCCATACTTTCTCTCAAAAAGGATGACGGGCTCTGGCACCCCATGGCCTTCTCTTCATATGCCATGACCCTGCAAGAGCAGAATTACCCAATTGCTGATAAGGAGATGCTTTCGGTCATTCAGGCACTAGAGCAATGATGTCATCATCTAGAAGGAGCTAGACACACCTTTGAGATTTGAAATGACCATGCAAACCTACAGTGATTCATGACCCAACAAGATCTCAATTGCTGACAGGCAAGATGGGCTATATACCTTTCACGCTTTAATATGACCTGGCACTATAAACCAGGATCCACCATGATAAAACTGGATGCTCTCTCTAGAAGAGAAGATCATGCCGAGGGAATAGAAAACAACAATAAAGGAGTAGTTGTTATCTTCCCAGAGAAGATCTGATCTAGCATCGTGATCAACGACAATGGGGTCATTTTACATCAGAAAATATTTAACGCAACATGCTTATTCACTGAAGAAGACGTCAAGAAGCTCAAGAAGAAGGGAATTATCACTGATGAGCACAATGGCGTTCTCTTTGACTCCTATGGGTGTATCTACGTCCCAGACTCAAACCTTCTTAAGATGGAAATCCTCAAGAAACACCACGATTCCCCTGTAGCAGGACACCCAGGCTATGACAAGACACTGGAACTGCTTCAACGTAATTATTACTGGTCAGGAATGGCAACTTTCATTAAGTCTTACATTGCTTGATGCAAAACCTGTCAATGGTTTAAAGGCATGAACACAGCCCCAGCAGGCTTGTTACAACCCTTACTGATACTGAATGCCCTGTGGGAACACATCACTGCTGATTTCATTACGAGTTTACCTGAATCCCATGGTTACACCGCTATTCTCACTGTCATTGATCAACTCTCTAAGGAAGTGAAATTGATTCCATGTTCTGACACATGCTCAGCCCTGGATACAGCCAGGCTATTCCTTAACCATGTTTGGAAGCATCATGGTCTTCCTAAATCTATCACGTCAGACCACAGACCTCAATTCGCTGCATAAGTTATGAAAGAGGTTAATCAGGCCCTCAATATCACCACTAAATTATCCACTTCTTTTCACCCTCAAACAGATGGACAATCGGAAATTGTAAACAAGGAAATTGGAAAGTTCCTTCGAATCTTCTGCTTTGATAAGCAAGAAGCATGGGCAGACTGGCTTGCCATTGCTCAATTTAGTATCAATACAAAAAAACACACAACGACTAAGAAGTCACCCTTCGAAGTCACTCATTCTTATGAACCATGCATGGGTGTAGAACCCCTTTCAAAGAACAAGGCACCAGCAGCGCAGGAGTTCATGAAAGATATGCAAAGAACTATAGATGAGGTACAAAAAAATATGGAAAAAGCTCAGCAGTAAATGAAGCTGCAAGCAGATAAGCACAGATCAGATGCACCAGAGTATACTGTCAGCCAAGAAGTTTGGCTCACAACAGAAAACTTACGTCTTACACATGCATCAAAAAAATTATCAGAAAAATGGCTAGGACCTTCTAAAATTATTGAACTCATTGGCCAGAATGCCATTAAACTACTATTACCCAAATCTATGCAGATCCACCCAGTCGTCAATGTTTCTAGGGTGAAATCCTACCATGAATGTATGGAGGGGCAATCCTTGTACCGCCCAGGACTGGTAACAATCGCCGAGGACAACAAATGGAAGATCGATTATATAGTCAATTTCCACCTCAAACGAGGCAAACTTGAATACCTAATCCACTGGAGGGGCTACTCTGAGTCAAACTGTACATGGGAGCTGAAATCTAATTTGTCAAATGCAAAGGATGCAGTCCAAGAATTTCATGAAGCCCACCCATCTGCGCCAAGAGTGCTAAGTATCCCACCCAATCAATTTATGCTTTTATTTTCAAAATGACCTAAACCCTTTACTTCTTTATCTTCAAAGCATATCCCCTATAATTGTCTGAAAGCTGATTTATAGAGAGGGGGTAGTGTTACAGTCGCATAACAGAGTGTACTTGTGATTCATACTTATCACTTTTCTTTCTAGTTTCTCAGTCATGTGACTAGATTACATGCACACCCACGTCTAACTTATTTCTTTTCACCTTTCTCTAGGAGACAATGGACTTCGTGTGACTCTGAGATACCCCTTGAGGGTCACATGACAAGGTCATGTGCTAGTCCAGATCTCAGATGGACACTTTATCTATATTTGGTTAGATTATTTCTCATGTTCGTCTCCGCTATGATTCTCTTCCATTCTACATGCATATGCCTCATGTATTTAATTACCGTTCACCCTATGCCCTAGATTGTAGATTCAATTACAACATGTACACATAGTTTAGTTTGCTATATAAACCCAGAGGGCTATGGCTGGTATCCCCAGTCTAGTTCTCTTGGGAATTCATCTCCAAAGAGATCCTCTCAGTCCTCTTCACTTTCTTGGTTGGTTTTAGTTGATTTGCCTAAGCCTTGCTTTGGGTTATTTCAGTTGGTCAGCCTTCAAGGATGTTGTGTGGTGTAGTGATCAGACTCATGCTCTCCTTCAAACTCCATCTTCCACCTTCCATGAGCATGGCATATCCCATAGTTTTAGTATGTATGCACCTGTTTATTATCACATTAACACTAATTCATTTCTTTACAGCTGCATGGACACTCTATTCACCTACTCAACACTGTTCAGTACCTTCCTGTCCTCAAACACTAAAGGGAATGCATATGATGCATGCAGAACAATGACAATGTGTACTATACACTTTTGCCAGTGGTCCTCTCCCTATCTACTCAGTCCACCTCTTCTGTGAAGGTATGTCATACATCAGATGCACATATAAGATAACTGATCAGATATCGATCACTGCATAGTGTGCAGGATCAATTACCACCATAACTTCAAGGTACTCAAGGGTGAATGCACTTACTATGGAGGAGTCCCTGATATCATTCAAATTAGTGAGCACCAGTTTGTGGAATGAGCAGTGATTGATATGTGGTTAGCGCTGATGGACCAATGGTATGTTCACCTCACATATTGCATGTTATCCATTCTTTAATGTTTATACAATAGTATGTCAGCAACTGCCTGTGCCTATTTTTACAACACTGCCTTGTCCCGATCCAACAAACCTCCATTGAGCTGGTCATTTGGCTTCTGTTACGGTTTGACCTAGAGGGGCAACTGTAGACCCAATAGGTAAAAGCTTGTGGTCGAGGACAGAGGCTGGGTACGAAGGTGGTGGTACGAGAGGGGGAAAGGAAGGCCTATGGGCAAGGACGCAGAGGGGAACGAGGATCGGAGGTCCGAAGTTCCAGTCGACTCAGGTCAATAGCTGTATTGTCAAGTACAAAGGGATGTGAGTGACTAAGCCAGTCCAGTGATGGGCGAAGTAAAGGTCACACGAAGGTGAGCTTTTAGAGTGTAGATTCGGATAAACTAAGCTGGAGTACAAAGGGTACTAGCTAGCTGTTTATATAATGTACCCTAATGCGCACAGACCGAGCTGGAAAGGTAGGTACAGGGTGAAGGGGGGAGGATGCGCATGGTGTCCGAGTGGGGGTACTACAGCAAGGGCACGAAATGGACAGAATGGGGACAGTAGTTGGAGATGAAGAGCTGGAGATGAAAGGGGCACTGCCTGGGGTGGAAGAGAAGGGTTTGAAAGAGAACCCAGGCTAGGCTGTATGGTTTAGAGTTTGAATAAAAAGGCACTGACGGAGGTCAGTGATGAGTCACGGCGTCGTGAGTCACGATGTGATGCTTAGAGAAGGAAAGCATAGACAGGAGAGACGTATCGTAGAGTAAAGTGGGAAAAGAGTAGGAAAAAGAGTAGTCATACAGGTGAATTGTAACAGCTTCACCCCCTTGTCAGACCATGTCTGGTCTGCATTTTTACTGTATTACCTACTTGAGGATGCTGTTAAACATGAAGAATATCTTGTTATCAAGCATATGGGTGATCACAAAGATCGCCTCAATGACCTTGTACAAGCACAGAATCAATGCATGTGCATCACAGGCCAACCTGAGGTGACCCACTTCTGTGACAAGTGTACGTGGTGGTACCTTGATGGTGATGGCAAAGGTGAGCACCACTCCAACTACTTAACTTGTACTGACATGAAGCAACAGTCAATCAGAAATGCTCCATTGTTGTTGTTACAGTTCAACCTTAGGGATGGATGACCATAGGCTTGAAAAGTAGAAGCTCTTAACTAGAGCTGTTACAATTCATTCTTACAGCCTACCCTTTTTCTTCATTCACGCTCGTCCTCGCTCTACCTATGCTTCTCGTTTTTCGCATCTCCTTCAGTTCCGGTCGGAAGTCCCGACACACCTATGCTTCTCACTTCTAGTATTCCCTTTGGTTCCGGTCGGCAGTTCCGGTCGGTCACGGCCTCTTTTCATTTAAACCTTAAACCACACAGCCTAGCCCGGGTTCTTTTCGAACCCTTCCCCTCCGCCCCGGGCAGCGCCCCCTTTTCATCTCCGCTCTTCATATCCGGCTACTGCTCCCGTTCCATTCCGTTTCTTGCCCTTGCTGTAGTACCCCCGCTCGGACACTACGCGCACCCACTCCCCTTTGCCCTATACCTACCATTTCTGACTCGGTCTGTGCGCGGTAGGGTACCCTATTTAAACAGCTAGCTAGCACCCCTGTACTCTAGCTTAGCTTCCCGAATCTACCTCCTGAAGCTCACCCTTGTGCAATCCGACTTCGCCTGTCACTGGACCGGCTAGTCCCTTCGCATCCTCTGTACTCGACAACAAGGCTTTAGACCTGAGTCGACCGGAACCTAGGACCTCTGATCCTAGTTTTCCCCTGCGTCTTTCAACACCTCGTACCTCACCCTTGCATCTCGACCTTCGTCTCCCCCTCAAGGGCTTCTACCTTTCGGGTCTACGGTCGCCCACCTTAGGTCGAACCGTAACAGTTCTCCTTCGAACCCTTCTTCTCCGCCCTGGGCAGCACCTCTTTCATTTCCACCTTTCATCTCTGAATATTGCCTCCGTCTCCCTCCGTTCCGTGCCCTTGCTGTAGTACCCCCGCTCGGACACCTTGCGCACCCGCTCCCCTTCACCCTTTACCTACCATTTCTGACTTGGTCCGTGTGCAGTAGAGTACACTATTTAGACCACTAGCTAGTCTCCCTGTACTCTAGCTTAGCTTCCCAAATATACTCCTAACAAGCTCACCCTTGTGCGATCCACTCTTGCCAGTTACTGAACTGGCTGAGCCTTTTATATTCTCTGTACTCGACAACAAGGCATTAGACCTGAGTCGACCTGGGCCTCGGACCTTCAATCCTCGCCCTCTCCTGCATCCCTTTATCAATCCCACCTTCGCCCTCTCCTCACGCCCTTCGTTTGAGCTTTCACCTTCGGGTCTACAGTCGTCCATCCCTGGTCGAACCGTAACATTAGACCAAACAAGGGAGTCACGTTAGGGACGATGACAGCTTCCCTAGGCAAGGAGGGATGAGGACGAGGGGTGAGGTACAGGTGTACGGGCGGCACTCACAGGTGTGAGACAGGGGTTGAGCCGAAAAAGGAATAGGGGCTAGGTGAGTTGTAACAAGTCCTGAATGAGAAAAAGGCACAAATGCACACAACATCCATCCCTTTTATTCCCTGGATCTTGGAATCAGTAGTTACAAATGCACAATCCAGTTGTTAAGGACCATTCCTCCATTATGGGCAGGATCAGATCATCTCATGCTGCATCCCACCAATCCCACTAATATCACTAGGGGCATAGAACATGGCCAATACAGCATTAAAAACCTTGACCTTGCCATCATACATAGTGTTATGATTCACTCATACACCTACTCTTTTTCCTTACTTCATCTCTAATACTGCCAGACTCCCACAACCATGCTCCCCCCTTTTCATAACTCAGATTACTTCTGTAACTCATCACCAGTCTCAATTGGTGCCTTTTATTCCAACCTTGAACTGTACAGCCTAGCCCAGTATCTTTTTAGTTAAGCTCAGCAATGGGAACTTGAATAAAATCAATGATTGTTCCCCCAAACAATTGCTTTGCCTTCCACAGTTGGAACACTATAAGCTAGGGATATTTTGTATCTCCTAGATGAAACAATCACCTGTTAGGTTAGTATTGAGTCAGTGGAATACTTAGTGTACCCAATAATGTGGGTTGTTTGCCAATCCTCGACAATGTTTATGGATTGAGACTTTGAAGTTACTTCAGCTAAGGTCTGGTTAATAATGTGTGTGTATACTGTACATTTCATACAAACTCAAGATTCTACAAGATCAAGAGTCTGGGGAAAGAGGCCAAGAAACAAAGAAGGCCTAGTGAAGAAGGGACTATACAATGTTAAATAAAGTCCAGGTAGGTGTTCAAAGAGAATCTGTGATGCTCCAGTGATTTTGATGGTCTGGCTAGCAAAAAGAATGAAACAGACTGACAAAAGAAGCAGGTGCATCTTCAATGCCTCAATATGGCCACCCAGAACAAAAGGAAGCCTTTACAGCAAGGCTGACTGCAGAAGCTTCAAGCACTCACTCCTGAGAATGAAGAGAATGAGTTTAGCTCCACATTGACCCAGTTGATTGGACTTGATATTACTTTGTCTGGGGATGGGGATAAGAATAAGGATAAGGATAAGATATAGAAGATTTGTATGATGTTCTCCATTTGACTTGAATGAGTGTATTGTGATCTCATTGCTATTCTTGCTATCTCATATTTGAATTTGAATTGTAACACATGCTAGAGATGTTCTCCAAAACATCAACAGCTAAGCCTATAGCAATCACATAAGCTGTTGCATAACAGTGTCTACAAATCATTATCATTTCTTCTCATCACAGAATTCCCAAACTATTACAGCATTATTTGATGAGGTCCATGGCTTTGTGGTATGTTTTGTGAGGTCAGTTTCACTTAGTGACAACCTTCATTCACTCTCTTTTGAATAAAAGATTGATTTTTCTGGCTTTTCATAGACTTGGTATAAAGTTAGGTGGTAAATGCTGTGATCCCCTTTTTCCTTCTGCTTCTTATTTGGCCTACAATAGCATACAGCATTGTCCATAGTTTTCTGAAAATGTTGCCAATCTTCTTTGAATTCTTTGAGATCCTTGAAATGACCCCTTGAATGCCTACCATTTTATTTGGCTGCTATGACTTCCTTTCCTCTCTCAATTAAAGAATGAAAGAATCTGATATTGATGGTAACATTTGCCAAGCTTACAAAAGTTATATAAGAACTATGTTTCCTCTCTTTGTTTTATCTCTCATATGTATTATATTATATTATACTACACTGTCCATATTCTGCTTGTGTTTTTCCTGGGTTGTGTGCAGTCCTTTGAAGCCCTCCAAACAACTCTTAGCATGTCTACCAATTTACTTTGTCATGTTTCAACATGTTTCCTTCTCTTTTACAAAGATTGATTTTTCCAGCCTTGTATAGACTTGCTATGAACATGGAGGAGGGTGTTCCTACCATTGTTGAATCTGCTGTACATGATGGTAACATTTGCTAAGCTCACAAAAATCATATAAGCACTATGCTTCCTATCTTCTTTTTATCTTCCATTTGGATCATATTATATTGTTACAACTTGCCTAGCCCCTATCCCTTTTTCGGCTCAACCCCTGTCTCACACCTGTGAGAACTGTCCGTACACCTGTACCCCACCCCTCGTCCTCGTCCCTCCTTGCCTAAGGAGACCGTCATCATCCCTAACGTAAACCCCTCACTTGATCTAACAACTAGACACCACTCGGACTCCTCCTCATCTGCCCTCGTCCCCACCCCGAGTCACCTCCCCTATCCTACCCTCCGCCATAGATCCGTTCCTGTGCCTATCCAGGAACACCCCTCTTCCCCGTCACCTTGGACCTCCTCTGGTCACATCTGGGGATCTTCCCCATCACCGTCATTTGTCCTCATATCTGCCCAGGATCCCCCCCTGGTGCCCTTGTACGCTTTCTCCTTCTTCATATTCACCTTGTTACCTTTCATTTACCTTACCACCGGTGCTATCGGCACACCCCCTTGCCCTAGTCATGCGTCCACCGACATCATGCGGTAGTATTTCCCTTCGCCCCGCTTACACGGCCCCCACCCTCGCTTATTTCACACTTGGCACTTTAGCTTGCACGTCCTTTTGACGACCCTGCCTTTTGCCCATACCCTCGACCCACATTCGGGCTCCTCTTCATTCATATACTTATATACCGGACATCTTAGCATACTTATTCCCTATCTTCGTCTTACCTGGTACCTCCCTTGTACCTTGCACCTATGGGCCTCCTCTCGCATCGTAGCACCTGTACCTTGCACCTCATCCAATGCCCATTCCTTTGATGATCTTCTACTGCTGTCTGGCGCCCCCGTCAGGACTTCCTCGACTAGAAGATCCTACCAGGTCTACATTGCCAGCTACCCGGTTGGAACGTAACATATATCATACTGCCAATGGTCTTTTGGCATTTTTCCAGGTGCCATTGAGCCCATTGAAGCCCTCCAAACAACTCTCACCATGTCTACTATTTTACTTTGCCACATTTCAACATGTTTCCTCCTCCCCCTTTACAAAAATTGATTTTTCCTGCCTTGTGTAGACTCGCTATGGATATAAAAGAGGGTGTCCCTACCATTTCAGAACCCCTCTACATGATGGTAACATTTGCTAAGCCCCCAAAAATCACCTGACCAAATGCCATGACCATCTTCTTATTTCCTTTTTCAAAAATATAGCATATCAAATTAAAGGAACTTTTCAGAAGTATTCTGGCATTTTTTCCTGGGGTATTTGAACCCTCTGAATCCATTGGTAATACTTCTGAGCCCCTGAAGACTCAGCTTTATGGTGATCCAAGATATATGCATGATATACCCCTTGTTACGTTGTTAGGCATAACAAGTGACACAACTTGTGTCCACTAAGTCCCAAGTGGACTTTCCTATGAGGGGAGCCTGGAGCTAGGTCTTTGAGGCAATACTGAAGAGTGGGGCATTACTTCCTAGCGAAGGAATGTGGAATACGAGCTGAGTGGGGCAAGGTGAGGTCAGGGAGATGCAATCTTGGAACTTGTAGACACAAAGTTATGTGTAGATCAAAGTTACCGTACACAAGGTAACTACACACTATTTATAGTGGAAGATTCAGGGCCTGCTTGGTGGTAGTAAGTAAAGGGAAACTATGAGGCAGTATATGAGAGAATGCTGCCAAGGAGAAACAGAGTCTGTGGCCAATAGGAAAGTGATCAACCAGTATCAATAAGTTAGGGGACAAGGTCCAAGGTGCATTGCGGGAGAAGTAGGGAAAAGGGTCTGTGCTTATATCCTCTCCACAGGATCAGTAGAGAAAGCCTCTGTGAAGGCAGTGTTCCACACTGCCTCATTACCTAAGGTTGCAAGAATGTCCTGCCACATGTCAGGGGTGTCCACAACCATGGGAAGAGGTGTCCCATGACCAGTCATAGGACTCATACTCATAACACCCTTGTTTGATTTTTATCTCAAAAGCCCAATCACCAATTTGCATGATTAGGGGCTCAAAATGATTGCAGAGATGGCCTCTATATTATGATATCATTTTCCTAACCAATCTGTGAATTCAAGTCTGAGACTTAACTTCAGGATGACCACATAAATTACTCTATTCTTTGTATAAATCAGGATCTTGCTGATATGACCTGGAAACATGTTTACCAGTATTTGTGAGCCCTCCAAATCCACTGGAAGCAGTTCCAAGTGCCAGTAATTTTTTTGGTCAATGTATGTTATTTTCACCTGCCTTTCCAAGATTACTTCAAATTAAATCAAGACCTTGCTTCAATGACCTGGAAATATGTTTCCTAGTGTTTATGAACTTTCTGAATCCACTGGGAACAGTCTTGAGAGCTAGTGAATTTTTTTGATTGATATATATTATATACCCCCCTCCCCCAAGATTGCTTCAAATTAAATCAACATGACATATGTGTGAACTGAAAACATGTTTTCCAGTGTTTATGGACCCTCTGAATCCACTGGAAATAGTCTTGAGAGCCAGCAATTTTTTTTGGTTGATATATGTTATATATCCCCCTTCTTCCAAGATTGCTTCAAATTAAATTAGGACCTTGCTTCTATGACCTGTAAACATGTTTCCCAGTGTTTGTGGATGCTCTGGATCCATTGGTGAGATCCACAAAGTCCCTGCTATTTTTTAAAGCTGTCTTTGCAATTCCACCACATATGCTTCATACAATTTTGTTTATTTTCTATCTTGGGTTTCTGACCATGGATTTTCATGATTATTGGTGCAAAATGATCCCACAGATGTGCTCTATTTCATGGCATAAAGGCATTCAAAAAATAAAAAACATTTTGAATTCTAATTCTAAAATGACTATATAAGTAGATGCTATTGCTACTAACAAACATGTTACCATCACTTGCTTGCACAACCAAGGAAATCCAGGGCTTCCTGGGAACCCTCCTACTCATTCTACAGTAAATTTTCTCAGATAAAGTAACTTATCTCCAGGTTGACCATATACATAGATGATATCATACAAGAACAATCTCCTGCTCATTCAAGCCTTCTAGCCAATTATTATCCTTCATTTTGCGGCTATTCTCAAATCTGCCGACCCGTCGATATGTCGACTGATCCTCACCCACCTCAACCACAGCAATGCCCATTGAAAACAACCCCAGGGCATCCCACACCAAGGGGACGACATAAACAGTTCCGGGCCACGTCTCATTGGAATCAAAGACCACGAATCCGATGTTCATGGATTCCTGACTTTCGTTCATCAACAGTACATTCTGCCCCTCCAAAACGACTTGTTTCATCAGTCCCTTCAACTTCAAAACGCCTGCCGTCACTTCGCCAAACGGAGCCTCTTCACTCGCCAGTTTTACCTGGCAATCGAGGACTTCCGCTTTCCGGAGGTGAACGGCAGCTGCCAGCTCCGGCTCCAAGTATCGAGCCTCGATGAGTCCATCGACCGACGCCCAAGACCACGATGGTGCACGATAGGATTTTGGTCGTGGACGACGTTCCCCAAATGGCTCACTTTTCCAGAGAAGATCCAACAACAACGTCTTGCGCCACAGTCCAGCAAGGTACCGGTCTTTGTACACGAGATGGAACTGCTCGGCGACGCCGGCAAGAGCTACAAGCCTGTCCGATGGGACCGAAATCTCGCGAAGGGTATATGTGAATATCACTGCGAGCCATGCCTGTCGATTGGCAACTTGATCCGCCTCGGGAAGAGGCGTGTCACTGGACACATGTGGCTGGTAAACAGCATTGGGTAACCGCATACCGGTGCTGGGCTCGCACAGCGCATGACCAATGTTCACAGTTTCGGTCTGGCAGAAGTACTTGAGCGTGTCGGACGCGTAAACCAAGCTTCGAGGCGGAAGGAGCTTCTCCTGTAAACACCAACCGCGGTAGTTTATTGGTTCCAATTCGTCCCAGTATGAATGAGAGGCGTCCGGGATGTCAGTGTCCATCTGTTTTGCGATCCATACAGAACCGACCGATCCATCCGGACAGCGGTAAGGGATCCGCGCGTTGGGTACTTTCTGTGGCCTTTGCCGGTGTAAAAAGCCTTCCCAACTACTCTTCGCACAAGCAACACTGATGGCAAGGTACGCGTTTCGGTAAATGTATCGCATCTTTCCCAGTTGGTGGGCTTTGTCTTCGACTGAGTCCTGGATAATGCACAGCGCATCGACCCATAGATAGCGTTGGCCGATGTTGTGGGTGACTAGCACAGCATCTTGGAGAGTTTGAGGGGATTTTGAAATGTCCCACCCTTGCGTGACGTGCTCTTCAATGTTTTCCGTCGTCGTCAACGGCTGAGGACCTCCCCAAACATAACTGAGCGTGAGATAGGAACCGTGCCGGTTACCGCCTGTCAACACGATCTTGGGTTTTCTTACATCGGAGCAGTCGATCACCCGGTCGGGGAGGAGAGTAGTTGTTTGGGGTGGGGGACAGTTTACGTGGTGGGTGCGGACACAATTGTCCAGGCATTCCAGAGCTAATTGGTAACTTTCAGGTGACGAAACGTCTGTAATGCGACTTCGTGCCTTAACACATTTAGCGGCGTTATCATCTAACCATTGGAAACCATGATTAGAAATGTGCTGTCCGTGGATGTGTAGCGCGTAGCAGCCAATAAACGTACCTGGACTGGTATACATGTAATACTGTCGGCTCGAAAATACCCCAGTACCCTGGACGACCACTGTCAGCTTCTTCTCTCCAGCCGGGGTACAGTCGGAATCTTCATCACAAGCGGCCCATACATCGAGCTCCGACTCTCCCTTGGTCGTAGCTAAATCCGGACGAGCAAGAAGACGGCACCAACTACACCCGTCACGGTCAGCGGCTGTCTGAATAGTAGCCCAAGTCGTCTTGTAGGTGAAGCCTTTGGAAAATCCTGTCCGACCTGGTACTTGTTTAGCGGCTAGAACGGTCTCCCAAGCATCAGCAGAGAAGATGCCACTCCAACAGGCATCACAGACGAGGGATTTTATCGTGGAATTGGTACTATCCACGTGTGAGGACTCGGTTGGCCGACCTGGAGATGCGCGGGAACAACAGCTGCCCATGGTGGTGACGAAAAGACGGATGAAATATCAATATCTTGGAGCCTGTTGAGTACGGTAACCTGCTGACAGTAGTAAGCACGTCCTGTGTTGGTTAGAGACAGTGATATGCGCTAACCTGTAGGTAGGGGACCCGGGTGAGTGTGCATAGCATAACGAGCGGACGGTTGACTTACCCTTACCCTTGCTTCTGTGTTGGTCACAAACCAGGGTTTGTAGGTCCGCACCATGACCGAGCAACTAACCCACCTCGAGGCAGACACAAGTCGTACACATCTAAAAAGGAAGGCAGCCGCGCCTTGGCTCTTCCGATAGTAGCACCTCTCAAGATCTTATCCGTCAAACACAACATCACACCCCACTAGCACTCTCACTCTGCATCCCCGTCGAATCTGAATCCGAGCGGCTCAATGCCACCCCGTCGCGCCAACCCAAGCACACCATTACCACTGTTACAATCCCCGTATGTGTATGCGTCAGCAGAACCGGCAGTTCCGGCAATTTTGTGAGTACTGTGAATGTGTGTCCGCCACACTGGCAGCCGTCAGGGTGTTCGGAGTATGTCCAGGGTCGAGAGAGGAACTGGCAGGTTGGCCAGTCAGCGAGTAGATCACTGATATTCTCTTCATTGTCCTGTGCCCATACCGGGCGTCGTTCGACGAGTCCAATGTTTGATCCCTTTGTATGCTACTCGATGACCCACTGGTTTAGGTACCCTACCCTCGTCTGGTTGCTCTTGTTTGCATGCCATCCGTCGTGGTATGTCAATGCCCCTCAATCGCTACGGTCGCAAATACATTGTTTCTATGGAAGCCCTAACAATCGTGTGCTTCGACTTCGACTGGATCGTTATTTTATTTGGAAAAAGGTTGCCGGCGGTCCTCGAGTACTCTATGCCAGCGGTTGTAGATTAAGTTTCGACCAAGCATAGCATATTTATGTATCACTCGGTTGTTATTTGGATATCTGCTCGATGGACTTACTAGTGCAAGCAATATTGCCGAGCAAGTGACGAGTCTGAGGAAATTTAGATACATGGAATATAGGGTAAGAACCGAAGCACGGCCTAATCGTGGTGCCGCCAGTTTATGAGACCCCATGAATATGCTGTCTCGGATATAGCCATCTTTTTCTCTGCAAAGTGCTGATTCAGTGTTCATTTGTGATATGCTGGTGAATAGAAGCGATAATTTCGACGTCCGAGATGCTATATCCACAGGAAGCGAGATAGACAGCTACGTGAACACCAAATGGCCGAGCTCGGGCCTCTACATGTGAGGCGGGTAGGCAGCCGGGAGCTGGGTTACATCCAGTCGCAGAGGTAGAAAGTTGATGAACCCTCGCAGGACTTTTACGACTCGTTTGGCGTCGGGTAGTGAAAGAGATTGTACTGCAATCAGTAAAGCAGGTTGATGCCATTGTAGAATCCACGTCCGGGCCGTCACCATCGTCTTCTGCCTTGGAGGACCAGTCGCAGTGAACCTGGTGCACGAAAAACGAGTGCGCATCTGCCGTCGTGGACCTCCTCTCCTCCGGGTCCGCCGTCCCCGCCATCCCGTTCATCATCGCACGCCTCTCCACCGGGAAGGCCAGAGTCGGAGCACAGCGACTCTCCGTGCTCAGAGGGGGCCACCAACTCCTCCAGCTACTTCGTGAACCCAAACCAGGGTTTAGAAGCGCATTGCGCATCTAGTTGATGTTCGCCTTCGTAGTTCTGAACTTGCGGATGGCAAGTCACCATCAGTCTGCGGCAACCGATCGATCTGTCGTTGGACCATCGTGTCTTGGCTGACGAAGGTGGCACCGTAAGTCGTGGCGGGTAACCAAGAGCGAGAGGTAATGTCGTCGAGTCATAGGTTGTTCACCTTGTATAGCACCTTTACAGGCTGCACACGATTGGTCCTCGAGCGGTCTTCTTTCAAGCCACCGTTGTTCTGGCCTTGCCGTTCCATGTCTGTTGTCTGGGCGAGATCGTCCTGCGCTCGTCGTGAGCTCCAGCGTGGTCATCAGGCGAGTGGGAGTTGATCGAGGCGGTGAATTACAGGGGGGAAAGAGGACGGACGCTCTTATTTGCACGAGATCGTTCTGCGGTTAGCGCAGTCGTCAGACGAGCCTTGCGAGTCCACCAAGGGGAATGGGAAAGAAGGAAGAGAGTCTCAGGAGCGGGCGGCGCAGCGCGGCCCTGTCGTGGAATCCGTTGCGTCCGATGAAACCATGGGGACCGGTCACCACGGCTTCGGTGGCCTCAAGGGGACCGGGTACATACTAGACTGTAACCGCCTTACCACTAGCAAATGAAAGAAAGCAAGGCGCGAGCACACAAGGAGAATGGCGGAAATCTCGCGAACTGATTTATGTAATAGGTGTACAGATAAACATGTGCCAGGAGGATAATATTGTAGTCTCTAGGAG
>QFEL01001722.1:0-31720 GCA_003316195.1 Neoboletus brunneissimus | reverse complement strand
GGAGATTTGGCTCAGGTAGGGACTTTTTGATCATCAGGTCCTCATTTATGCTCGACATGCTCGACACCACGCAGGCTTCGTCATTGCTAGCTCGGGTTTCGGTCCATCTAACACTGTGACAGAAGTTGTCCCAGGGCGCCTCGCCATTGCCACCATCAAGGATATTGTCGATGCATGCGTAATGGGATTCATGTTTTTCTTTCGCGAATTCCCCGGGGAGGACCCTAACGTTCGACCATTGTTTATGATGAAGATGAAGATATTTGGTCACCAGTCTCCGAACCTGACATCCCTGGCCGTTGCGATGGATAATGTGATTGGGGTGGAACAAGACGTTCGGGAACACGCTATCTGGCAATGTGCCATGATGCGGAATACGTACGACCCCGTCGACATGGTCTTTAGCATCATGGGTCTTTTCGGCGTGACTCTTTCAGTCAAGGCTTTCGCAAAGCATGATCGCATAGGGGCTACTATAGTGCTCGCACAGAAGATACTCGAGAGCGGGAAGAGTGCGAGCTGGTTGGGGATATCATTCCGCTTGCCACCATGTCGACATCTGGCTACCTTTCCTATCTTCCCGAGCACCGGCCTTGGAGAAAAGGCGCTCGTTCGCACCAAGTATGGCTTTCAGGAAATGGCGGATTTCATGGACTGCGAATTTCCAAATGCAAATGCGCTTGAGAGTGGCATGCCGACGGGGACGATGGACAACGCTGGTTATTTTACGTTTACAAGTCGATATGCGCATGTTGTTCCTGAGTGTCAGCAACTTGAGAGCAGCTCTGCGGTAAGCCATACTAGAAACATTTCGCAGAACAAAGAAGTTATTGAGTTCAAATGCCATTCTAGGACTTGCTTGTCAAGGCCGTCGATGGAAGTATTTGGAGGGTAGTGGAGTCGCCACCCACACCCCCGCTTGTGTTCGCTGTCGTTGTCGGATGGTTCACCGAGTACAAACCCGGAAAGACATTAGCGCTCCACTATTACTGGATCAAAGTGATGCTCATACAGGAACATGCACCCGGAAAATTCCATATCGCGTGTTTCGGAGCAATGAACCAAATGTTTAGAAAGAACATTCTGAGGTGGAAGACGCGCCGGTTTACCGTTGGAGGACCGGATCCACTACCCCAGGGCCAACCACGTGCCGGTGATGAAAGTAAGGAAGGAGGTGAGATGGTTGAGGATATCAGGGACGGTATGGGATTCGAGATGCTGGAACTGGGGTTAGAGGGACGCTCTTATAGGAGCCTGAAAGACATGAATTCTCCAAGGGCGGCCAAGGCTTTGTCACAGCTCTCGTTGGAGAGGTTTTACGCGACACATGACCGAGATACGCGTCTCCCAACGGATTGGGCAGAAGCATTCTTATAAACAGGCCAGCCTGTCACTGATATGAACCCTACTATTTACGATACTGTGGCCTTTGAAGCCGTTGTTTTCTACCTGCCGCTTCCTACCTGCCGCTTCGTGGGATTGTATCTGTAAGATCTAGACGGAGCGGACGTAAACGGCTAGGTACTGTAAGTGACAAGAGCTACAATAGACGGAGACTTGACATACCTCAGTGCAGATGAAAAGGAATGCTGAGGTGGTCAAGTCTCGAGGACGCGCGTCAAGTACAATACGATTACATAAACTATGCAGTTGTGGCTTGGTGCGGCGAGATGATGTGATGCAAGACAGGCAAAACGCGTAACAAAATGGGAACACCAACAGTATCCTCGTCAAAAATGCATCCCGGATTGTACTACAGTCATCAGAACTTACTAGGCATATCAAGTGGGCGCTTGGCGTGCTCTGGGATACCCACTAGTTGGCAGCAAACTCGATAGACGAATAAAGTGTTTATAATGGCGCGCTTTCGACCTCGTCAAGGTAATTCTCAACTTCGCTATCCCTCAGTGAGTAAGCCCCACCTGACAATCACATTGCAATTAACACTGCAATGCAGGAGCCGGCAACGACATACGCAAAACTCACTGTTGAGTCTGTCGCGCTCTTAGACTGCCGCCGGGTTACGAGATTTTGGCAGTTATAGCTTGCTCCTCAACCACCGATATTGTCCAGTGCCGGAACCCTCTTCTGTCGCACCATCCAGTTGACGTCCAAGTCTCAGAGAATTGATATTCTTCAACAAAATCCCGCGATCATTTCTACTGTATTCACAAACACAACCAGGCCGGGGGTACGAGTTGCAACGCCCGTTCAATCAAAAAGTACTCTGGGCAGAGACGAAACAAGGGACCAAGGACGGCTATTCCATACCAAGCTCAGACCGAAAAATAGCTGACAGAGTCTGAGATGATCGACGATCATGTGTGGAGATAATAACAGAAGTGTCCGAGTTGCCTACTCAAAGAGTCCCAAGGCCATCCCTGAGTGAGCCGCAGTGACTAAAAGATTGATTCAATTTGTAGGCATGACTGTAAACAAGTCGCTCCTCACCCGGCTGAGCCGGAATGGAGACCAGGTGTTCCTGCAGGATCGATCTATCCCTGATGAGCGTGATTCCACGCTTCAAAGTGTTCTTCAGGTCCGCCGAAGCAAAATCCCGCCAGTATGACATCCTAGCCAAGGTATCGTCACGCTCTCTTAAAAATTTGTCGCAAGTATTGCGCAAGGGCTTCCCTCCAAATCACTGAGTGGTTGGAAGACCAACTTCGTAACCAACCGCACGAACCCTCCAGGAAAATTAGCAACTGCTTACCTGGTAGATCTATTCAGATCTCTGCCTCGATCCGAAAAGGTTGCTTTTATGTAAGTACTCTTTCACCTTTTGGGTTTCCACTCTCGGTTCGTATAAAGGGGCACACATAAATACAATGTCCTATATATAACTCCGTGGCTACGATGTATTTTTGCATGCTCTACTGGCCTTTTCGCATATTGCGTCCGTTGTGCATGTGGTGTCCAACCATAGTATTACAGATAAAAGTGCGTCAGTACATACGTGATAAGCGGAGCGAGCCATCGTGATAATTATACAATCATGAGTCCCAGTATCCACCATGAACGTTAACAGCGCCGACGATCCACATGCGGCAGACGCTGTGCATTATTTTTCTAGGTAAATCCGTCCTTTTGGATGATACCAAAAAAATGCAGTCATGCAACGATCGAGCAATCAAACCAAAAAAAAAGTGAGTGCAAAAGGAGTGCGTGCGTATAAAGTGAAAATATTCTCGGTCAAGCTTTTCCGAAGACGAGCTTGCCCGTGCTGTGTCCGTTGCTGTGTTTCTCCACCTCGATGCCGATCAGCCTCGTTTTTCCATGCAACCAGTCCAGACGACGGACGCCACCTTCCCATCCACCGCCCATTTTGGTGCATCGCTTTTCGTATGCGCGAGTGACCTTGCGCTGGGCGCGGCTACCATGGCCGAGTGCCTCCCACTCCTGTGGGGTCACCCGCGTGAGGAGTGTCGTATGGAGAGAATAGAGCAGGTCCAGGTTGGTGATGTTCGATGACCGACTGGATTTGCTCGACGATCCGCTAACGTGGATTCCAGTACCGCTCGGGGATGAGGTAGAGGGACCGACGATGACTGGCCATGGGAACTTGTCAGAACGGAGAACGAGACGGGAAGCTACCGGTGTCGGCGGGTCTGTGGCCGGCTGCGAGAGCGTGTGCGCAGGGACAGCGGAATGGGTTGTACGGTCAAGGACAGTGCGCGAGGAAGGCGTGTACGTAACATCATATGAAATAGGCGCGCTGTGCAGCCGTGTCGACGCGAACAGTGGGTGCATGTGCAACGAAGTTGGATAGTACGGAACTTTAGGTTCTGCACTTCCTGCGTCTAAAGGACGTGTCGGGTGGATCAGTCAAAGTAGGCAAATCTCTGCGTATGTGATATGACGTACGAGAATGCACGGATCCTGTGGCCGAGGACACGCTACCTTGCCAAGCTGGATTATGTCTCAACGACGGTCGCCGCTCATATCTCACATGGTGCGAAGAGGATGACCCAGGAAGGAGAGACGAGCTCGAGTTGGTCCGAGATGACGGCCCAAACGACACGGAAGGTGTCATGGAAGGGGTGTGCGGCATGGCATAATGAGCGACTTTGTCCGAAATGGAAGGTCAGTCAATAAAGGATGGGTGTACGTTTAAAGACATACGGTGCTCGGACGACTTGTAACTCGCGCGCCGGTATAATGGTGATCGTTCAGCCCTGGATGACGACCCATACCTCACTTCACCAGAGGAGCCGGACATGTGTGCCGCCGTGTCAAAGGCATTGTACCGCAGTGGTGATGGGGTGGTGGTGCGAGCAGAGTAGCTATTGCTACGCTTGGTCTTCAAGCGCGGTGGGGAAGTGGGTCCACCAGAAGTCGTACTCGGAGCCGCGTACATGTAGTTCGGCATTGGCTGGGAGCGAGAGCGCCAGTGAGACTTTGAAGACTGCTCGCGGGCAGGAGAGCTGTCGCGAGAGTGTCCGCCAAATATGTAGCGCAAGTAGGAGGTCATGATTTTTCGTTTGGTGGGTCGTGAACGCAAGGTCGTATACCGTCAAACAGAGTCCACTGGGTGGAGGATGGAGAAGCCGAATGGTTGGCGTTCGACTACTTATATACGCGTGATAAGAAGATTTCAGGGTCTGGGATGGCATCAGTCCAGGTTCTAGACATGTTCTAAAGCGATGAATTGAAGTAAGAGGACCCCCAGAAAAAATGGTGGGGGTGCTCCGCCGCATCGTGCCGGATGTTAGGAGGGTCTCGTGCCGAAAATGCGACGCTGAGAAGATTGCAGGGATCTCTTGATGCAAGTATATGGCAACATTTGGCAGTAGGACCAATTATCACGTCTTCGATTTGTCCGGAAAGTCCGTGCCGTCGATAAGCGGGTGCAGTGATGGCGACCGGCGTGGGCCGGATATCCGGAGAGAGATCTAAGGGGACAGCTGAGGTAAACGCGAAGCGGGTTTGCCATGGAAAGTGGCGAGCGTGATAGAATCGGCGTTTAGTGTTCGGTTTGTAGGTCAGCGCTTCAGCCTTGAGGCGTGTGTTGAGTTTGATCATCACCCGCAGTTGCTTCCCGATGGCGCATGGTGACCGCATGTTCGCCATTTACGGCCATGGCGCGTACGACGCGACCGCCCCGTTGGTACGTCCTATCGCTTGACCAGCATAGTCCCTAGGAATCTTTTCAACATTTAACCATGTTGGTCTGCCAAACCTGACTGGGCTCGCCCACCTCGTGGGGGCTGAGTTGTGGGTCAAATTTCATGGTGCGCTTCAGTCCCCAGCCAAGCCTTTTTGGATGTGGGCGCGAAAACATGAATAACCAGCCGCTACCAGCGTCGGGAGGAAACCGGCGACCAGTTGAACGATTTCGGGGAGAAAGCGAAATGAACATTGAACACGTGCTACTGTAAGGTAGAATTACTAGTATTCGGACTGCGACTCTGGTCTAGAGCCGCCCAATGCACAGCTAGCGGGATAGATACACCAAACGAAGAAAAAACCCGATAACTAAGCACCCTGCAGGCAACCAGCCCTCCAGGAGGCACGATGTCATTAAACAGGCTAACTTTGCCGAAATGAAGAGGATGATTGCTCGACTGGTCGATCGCTGATCGTAAGTATCCTTTCAAGTTCGCGTTCTCCCGTCACGCGGGACGGAAGCGTTCCAGGAGACATCGCTAGGAGGCCAATTGGTCCTCCATTCTGGATTCACCAGCCCCGTGGCCAGTACTATAACAAATGCTTGCTGCCGGTGGGTGGTTGGACCGGCTTTGAAATTGGTTGGGTGGCTAACCCACTGCCCACGAAGGCTTGACTATGCAGCGCTCTGATCGCATCACACCCTCACGGAAAATATTTGAAGCAGAGTAAGAGGGAAGGAAGAAATTTCTGGGGTGGGCGATGCATACTCCATGTATGGGCGGGTCATCTGGTGGGTCATTCGAATGAACTTGAGCGGTCTCGTGGCGTAAAACGCGTCAAATACCACGATCCCGGCTTAGAAATAGCGAGAGCACACACGGAAGTAGGGGAATGTGAACTACGTACAAAAACCTCGTCAAGGTGGCAGACATTAACTTGGGGGTTGTTTGGTTTCCGATCCAAACAAAAGACAAACATAACCCTCACTACTGACAATCACCTTAACGCCAACCATGAGCTCAGCATTTGGAAAATTTATGAGCAAGCTTAGGCACACTGGCCCTTCAACGCGAGGAGGCTCATCTGTAGATCTAGGTGATGTTGCCAGTGACGCACAGATCTATCGTTATCGAAAGCAGAGGGGTGTAAACCTCGGTAAGGAGCCGGTGTTCACCCGTCGAACTTGATCATCGACCGGATAGGATGTTGGTTTGTTCTGGAGCGATGGATTGCAGAGACACCGTTCGCTCAGGCAGTACCTCCCGGGCAGAGCGACTTAGATGTCGCCAAGGGCTCTCATGCGAAGGAAATCCTAGAGCGCCATTGGGATACATGGATCACGAACAATGATTTCGAGTGGCTCGCCGCCAGGGGCATAAACGCCGTGCGGATCCCAGTACGCTCTGTCCTCCCACCTGGGTATAACCGCCACTAGACCATGCATACAGATTGGTTATTATCATTTATGCAGTCTTGATCATTCCTTACTGTCAGGGACGGATTTCCACGGTCTTGACAGTGTATTTGAGGGTGCTTGGATCCGACTTGTGCGAGCGGTCAAGACCGCTCAGCTTTATGGCATCGGTGTTCTATTCGGTCTGTGATCCTCCCCTTCGCTTCTAACTTCCTAATATAACATGTAGACTTGCACTCCGCCCCCGGGAAGCAGAATCAGGATTCTCACTCGGGGACTTCTTCACCTACAGTTCTCTTCACCTCTCGATCAAATCTCGAGCTTACCGTCCGAGTCCTTCGCACTTTGCTGTCTGCGGTGCGATCGCTGCGCTCGGAGCACGATCCTCCGATTAGTAACATCATTGGAATTGAGTTGCTCAACGAGCCAAAGCCACCGTCCCATTCCACGTTGAAGAACTGGTATGAAAATGCGATAAAGGGGCTACGGGCCATCGACCCGGGCCTACCCATCTACATATCCGATTGTTGGATGTCTGACGATTATGCTCACTTTGTCAAGTCGCTTCCTGGATCCACCGCACCAATTTGTCTAGACCACCACCTCTATCGCTGCTTTACGCCAGCGGATATCTCCACGCCAGCCGCACAACATTCCACATCGCTCATGGATCCCAATGCACCAACGCCGCAGACGTTCGCACGCGTGGCAGGTATACTTGAGGATGCTGGAGGCGCGCTTGTTGTTGGGGAATGGTCTGGTGCGCTGAATCCTGGTTCGTTGCAGGGTCCCATCAACGAACGAGAAGAACGAGCGCGATACATCGCCGCACAGCTTGCCCTGTTTGAGCAGCATTGTGCAGGATGGTTCTTCTGGACGTACAGGAAGCAATACCATGGCGATCAAGGGTGGTCCTTCAGAGATGCGGTGGAAGCGGGAGTATTTCCAGATCGTGTTGGCGTGTACCCGAAGAACGTTCCTCTCGACGACCCAGATCGAGTTGGGAGGAGAGCTGCCGCGTTGGATCGAGCTGCAGGTTAGTCCAATTTTTGGCTCCTTCCCAGCCTTTGTTTCTCATGATGGTTTTGAAGGTCAACATACTTCCTATTGGGCCCAGTACCCAGGACATTACGAACACTGGCGTTTTAACAAGGGATACGACCAAGGTTGGGAGGACGCTTACCGATTCCTCTTACACAACGTTGCAAACCAGCGCGTGGCCTCTGAGCTCGGATTCCAGGGTCTGTGGAAGAAGAAGAGGGTACGTGATCATGGCGTCGAGAACGGGTTTAGCAACAACCTTTGGGAATATGGTAATGCACACAACTTCATCACGTTCTTGGCTTCGTTTGCCCTCCTCGTCCTTGCGGATCTCTTGGATTCGGTCTGGGCTGATGTTCTTTTTTCTCTTTAGAACATGGTTATGTGCAAGGCATTCGCGATGCAAACCTCGACTTCCAGGCTGTGTATTGCTGAGGCTTGAGATCCTCGCACTCCACCGTTCCGGCTTCGCGATAAGAATGATGTGGAACCGTCCCCCATGCATTTTCCTTTTCAGTGGTGGAATCTAGTTGTCATTAGCACAGCTATTAGGTACCGGCTCATTTATAACCCTCTCCCCCCTTGTCTCATCAGACAACCTGAACATCAGAAAGGAGCGAATATTGCTTTTGGATTAGGAAGGTGGCTCGGGTAGCGTGACCAAATGAATTGTTCAACGGTCGTGAAGCGATAACGTTACTCAGTCTGCCAGTGCACTCAGAGACTGTACATGTATTATGGCATTCGCCCTGTTTCTAGTGCCTCGTCGCAGAACATGTCCTGATTTAGTCTGCTTGTGCGTCAAATGGTTGGACGTGAACGGCACACAATGTGCATAATGTTCTTTAAGGCCAAATCGTCACAGGGGAACTGGTGGGCACAACAACCGACCTTTTCGCGTTCACTGCCTCCGTCGGCTCAGCCGTCATGAGTCAGGTGCAAGGGGTGAGATCTATTTCAGAATATCAAGGCACTGCGCGTTATAGTACATATCGTACGGGACCAAGTATCTGGTACAACAATGAAAACGATCCAGGGTAGCACTATCTATAAGAAGGGATATTGTTCCTTGCGCATAACAGGTGGGTATATTGGCGGAATATCATACCGGAGATAGTTGCCAGCGTCAAGGGCACGGCATTTAGGCAGTAATCAGTCTCCAGTGGTAGAAACCATCCTCATCGTGTTTTCTGATCAACCCTCTGAAGACGTGTTTGTCCAGCAGGTAGTCGATGCGCTTCACTCCCTGGTTCTCCTCTACCTGTGCCAATGATGGCGCGCTCCGCCATCTCCGAGTATACGCACGCGCGATTGCAGTCTGGTCGGACAGGCTGAGCCGAGCCCAGTCTTGATGAGTGATCTGCCTGTGAAGTTCGGAGTGGATCATGTAGAGGACATCGCCAAGCATGATGGAAGGCGGCACAGCGGGGACGGTATATCCATCATAATGGAACTCCAAGTCAATCGGCCACTGCGGAATGGCATCGTGCGAGATACGCATCCGCGTGATGGACGGGTACGTTGCAGGCTCGTGGAGCTCGTCCGCGGAAATCACAGCGGATTGTCCAGGGCCGACCCATCGGAGGGGGCTAATGGATGGCGAGGCGAGGTCAAAGTAAAAGTCCGTGCGGGGCGCCTCTCCGTTTAGGAGGGGATGAATTTGAAAGACCGAGGAGGTGCCAGTCCATTGGGAGCCAGATTCCCATGGTCGAAAGCCCCCGTCAAAGGATCGTCTTCGAGTCTGGTTTGGCGTGGGAGGGGCGGAAAGGAATTGGCTGGGTGGCATTCCACCATGCCAGGATGGTCTGCGGGGACGGGGAGGGGGGTTCCAATAGGAATCATCAAAATGTACGCCTTGAGGCGTGCTCGGTCGGAGATACGGTGATGATGGGGGATATGGGGAAGATGGATAGAGTGCAACGGGAGGGATAAAGGGTGAACGTTGTGTGTAGGTGCCGTATCCGAGATACGGAGTGGGCTCGAAAGCCGAGGATGGGGTATAGATGTATGGACCAGACATGGTGGTCGATGATCAGAATTGTGTTTGTGTGGGGAAGGCAGGAGGCGGGAAGGTATTATATCTGAAAGATAGGTGGCTTCAGACACAGCTTTCGATGCCAGCGGCTGTCGTCATCCAGAGCTTAGCTATCACACAGCCTGCCCGACTTACCTTACAGCCACAATGGGCGGAGCAGACCAACGCCCGGGTGAACTGGCTTCGGTTTTTGGCTTGGCTTTTTGGAAGCAAGCGGAGAGACACAGCACCGACTGTGCGATCCACTAGGTACAAAACGGAGGCTATTGTGAGCTGGCAGGTCTTACCAAACACCAAGCTGCGGGGCGGGACCGCAAACCAGAGAGTGACTCACCAGTCTGGCAGACAACCAAAGCCAAATGCTGCAACCAGTCAATTTATGGAATGTTTTCCTGCAAAACGTTAAAGTGGATTAAGAAAGCTGGGACGTGGTCGTGGTAGTCAAGATGACCTAGCAGGCGCCCACAAGGATTGATGTTTGTCAGGAATCCCAGCATCCATCGCTTACGGTAAGAATGTCTAGCTTCTTCCCATCGTCGATGGCGCTCGTCCTACGTCACCAAAAACATTGCTAGGTGATATACGTCGGCGTCGTGTGAAAAGAATGCAATGAAGGACATTATCTCAACCAGCGCGTTGCATGCACATGTCAAAAAAAACGTTGACCTATGCCAGAGTTACGATACTTGGACACGAAACCCTTCCTCGCCGCAATGAACTTTCAAAGGACGTTAGGGAGAATTTGGTAAAATTTCTGGGTGCAATGCCGCATCGGCCTTCGTATACGAGTGAAGGTTAGAAGCCAGCCAGATCCGAACCATAGTAAAGTGGTTCCGTAAATTGCAAGGCTAATAGAAAGAAGCGAAAAGGTAAACGGGCCAACGAAGGCGAGATCGTGTCATGGATGCGGGAAGCACCCTGTAACATGCATCACGACGGTGCATGGGCATGTTGCGTTTCGAATGTGACGACTCACACGCTGGATACCAGCTTACATAACGAAATTTATGTAAAAACTACTTTTAGTGTAGTGCATTGTAAGTTAGTAACGCAACAAAGTGAGTGTATGTCTAGAAACACATTGATTGACTTTGCTTGCCAGACAAGGTCTCTGCGTGTTGACTTCGTGTGCAACTCGTCCACAAGGCCGCATGGACACTACTACAGTACCAGTACAGCAGCGGTGCAAAAAGTGTAACGTGCTGATCCACGCAATTACCTTACCTGACAAGATTTCTCCAGAACTCACCATGAAAACACCTCTTTTTTGAGTTGGTGGCTAGATGCTACCAAGTTAGTGCCTCGTGTGCAAACCAAGTTTCGGTACGCGTCTTTTATAGTCAAAAGAAGCCCATGATCTTTCCATGGTGTCCTTCAACGCTCGGACTCATCCACACTAATAAAGAGCCAGGCTTCGTCAACTTTAGTGCGCCGTTAACCTGCATTTCAGCGCACGTCAGCGGAATATCAGTTTACCGTGATGGGCCTATGCTCATTGTCCATCTCTTTGACTGCGTCAGGTACCCCGCGCTCTACGAACTGCACCAGATCCTACGGGGCAAGACTCGCGAGGATTTTTGGCCAGGAACTTTGTCCCCGACCTCACAACCAGCGGTCACCAACCCGATCTGGGACCGAAATTATTCATGGGTACCGTACTAGTTCATGACGTGAGTCACCAATATACGCCACTTCATCGCTCCAAGGATAAGTTGGCCATCTCCGTGAGTTTGTTGCATATGCATTCCGTAGCATAATTATGAACTTCTGATGACTTCATTCCACTAAGGTCAGCTCCACGTCGTTCGAAGGTTTCGTGTGCTAACGCATAAATGCATCGTCTTTTACAAGCGTGTTCTCGTTGAACCTCTGGGTCAGTACAGTGCCATAGCTGATCGAGATGCGGACCGGGAATACAGAGAAGACGAGGGAGCTTTTGTTCGCCTCGGAGGATGTTCTCCCCTCACCTGTTAAGGAACCTTTCTCCATGGAAACCCCAATGATGCAAGCCGACGAAGAATCTTCGTCACCACCCTCTGGGATCTAATGGCGCTACAAAGTACACCCGCACGCCCCCGCGGTCCCATCCCCCTTGAAGATTTCTATTACGCTGGACCTCGAACCCGTGGAGATTAGCTCCCCTCCGCCTCTCGTCTTAAAGCCAACAACTCCCGAAGAGCACCCGCCTCGTCCCAAAACTCGCCGAGGCACACTTCCCAAGCCCGACTGGACGCTCCGACATGAGCACATTCGCCTATCTCCCGCAGACCGGGCACGCCACATTCGCGAACGACGGTGTTTCATTTGTCACCAAGAAGGAAGTAGATAGGACACGAGCGCACGACCACGGCCATATGGCTTTACGTCAATGTCACTTCTTACATGCCACTTCTTACAGTTCGTTAATCGGCGCTCTGCAATCGCGTTGGAATGCATGCAACAATCTTCAGCGAACCGAGAGCCACGTCTTGCAGAGTCCTAAGCCGATATATAACCCATTCAAGGATCACAGATGACCAAACGTATTATCCCTCCAACCGTCTCGAGGCCAGGCATGAAGGTTCGCACTAGTGTCGTCCTTCCTATTGCGATAGCAGCCTTGGTCGCGAGGTTCACCCTTGTTGGCAATAAGCAGAGGGTACTCTCCGAGTCCTATCCTTTACTGAGCGAGACATGCAGGGAAATTGCAAGCTCCATTTCCACGGCATCAAACGTCTACGACGTTGGTTCGTTTCGTCTTATGCTTCGAGTTCACGTTCGGAAATGACGACTATTGCAGCGTCGGCCAACTACATAGAAGATATCAGTCACTGGGCATCGTCAAGTACCCAAAACGCAGCGTGCTCGTTCGAGCCTGGTACACCCGAAGATGTTGGTGTTGCGGTAAGCACACTCTACTAATTTCATGTCTCTTTATTCACCAAGGATGATACGCAGCTGCAAATTCTCGACCGGAGGCAAACTCCTCAAATCCTTCAACGTGTTCCTATAGATCAAGGGCGGAGGTCACAGTGCTAACCCAGGGTTTTCGTCGACTGAGGGAGTCCACATAACGATGTCAAGACTCTCCGAGGTTGTTTACGATTCCGTGGCACAAACGGCTACGATAGGTGCGGGACTAGTCTGGGATGATGTTTACGCAGCGCTTGAGCCACATGGTGCGAATGTCGCTGGCGGACGAGTAACTGGTGTGGGTGTTGCAGGATTTACGCTCGGGGGAGGTATGTTCGGAAGGGGTATGACTGAAACATACTTTTAACATCATCGACAGGCTATTCGTGGCATACAAGCCAATATGGTTTGACCGTTGACACCGTGCAAGCTTTTGAACTGGTCACGCCCGATGGGACAATCATGAATGTTACGGATACGTCGCATCCTGATTTGTTCTTCGCTCTAAAGGTATGCACTTCTGAACGTGACGTCGTGGCCTCATCAGTCTCTTCCTAGGGTGGCATGAATAATTTTGTAGGTAGAAATGTTCTGCTGGCGACTCGCTACTAATCGTTGTTCAGGGAATTGTAACTAGGTTTGCATTAAAGACGTTCCTGCAGACGAAAGTTTGGGTACGTATACATCCATTCTCAATACCTATCCAGATGTTCTGATCCTCGCTGCAAAGGGGGGTCTCATTTTTTATACCGCGGACGTCCTAAATCATGTTAACCTTGCGACGGCGAACTTTGCAGCAAACAACACGGATCCAAAGGCTGCGATACTCACCACGTATCAGTACTTCCTTGGTCAAGTGAGTCGTTTCTGTACTGTGTCCTTTGCAAATTCAACAAATTCGATCGCCTTGTGCCAGCCGAGCGTGGCCGAGATCCTTTTCTATGATGCGCCAACACCACCTGTTGGAATATTTGACAAATCCCTCACGATTCCCTCATTGACGCGGGACATTTCGACGCGTTCCTTTTCCTCCTTAGTGAAGTGCTCGCCTGTAAGTATACTTTCCGGAACACGGTAAGTGCATTTCTTGTCGAAACCGCAAGAGGATCTCAAATGCATGCAACAGAGCTATCTTCAACACGATTTCTGTGACGGATTATCCCCTCTCCCTGCTTCAGTCGGTCGTCAACGAAACCATCGTAAGTGGGATCTTCTCATTCTCATTCCCAGTAACCCACTGAGTCGCTGGCCGTTTCACTCTAGTACTGGGGGAAAAGCCTTCCGCATTGTGTGTTATACGTTTCTTATGTCATAGAGGCTTTTCTCCCCACGCTCCTCACCCACAACACAACTCCATCGGCATATCCACCTGATCGTACACAAGGCTTCTTCCCACTCCACATATACTACGCATGGTTGTGGCCGGAATCCGACCAACTCATCCACGATGCGATACGGACGAGCGCAAAGACGTTCCAAGCACATGCCATCAACGGCGGTCAGGTCAACATCACCAACGCAGCTGTCTATCCCAACTACGCCATCTTCGACACGCCGGTGGTCAACGTGTACGGTGCGAACCTACCGAGACTACAAGCGATCAAAGCAGAAGTAGACCCAAATAACGTCATGGGTCTTACTGGCGGTTTCAAGTTATAATTCCATTTTCGACAACGTTATAGCACCTATCTGTACTTGTATCGTATGATGTTTTCCTAGGGAAACTCCCGGCACGTGAGAGGTACAGACATACCTGTGATGGTATGTCCTGCATATGTATCGCTATGTTGGCATCGTGGTCCTATCGGCCAGACACCCCGCACCCTAAGAACAAGAGGTACCACCTAGACCAACAAACCTTTGGCACGCTCTCTGCTTGGCGCGTTCACGTTGTGATATCCATACAATGCAGCGGACTGGCTGTACAAGTAGAATTGATGGAAAACGAAGGCGCAATAGCGTTCCTCAGCGTGAATCACGATGACACGTCTGGCCGAACTTGGCAGTGACCATGACCCTCGGGTAACAGTCCCCGTGGCTTCTGTGTCCTATCCCGCGTTTGGCCGCGCGGGTATACCGGTATGTACAAGATGAGGGCTTCCGTGAGCTGTGTAGACCGTTGTATCTTCTTGCTCTCGCGCGCGACCGGCTAGCCAAAGGGCGTTAGACTCTAGGGAAGATGGGTGGTACCCCATCCATGATCCGAGTCGCCGACAACAACCAAGGAATGAATGCGTGATTAGAATTGAAGCTGTTGTGCATGTTCTCGCGCGTCACCGAACACACTGTAAAAACAAGAAAGAGACTGCGTAAAGGTGAAGGTGAAAGTCGTACGTGGACGAAAAGGACGTATCGCACCCGTTTTTCCCGGCTCTTCCTCTGCAGAAAGAACTCTACTAGGCAAGAACAGGATCATGCATGCCCCCTCCCGGCGCAGTCACCGGATTTCAGTTAAACATGGGAGGCACTGCGGAGAAGCTCGCAAAAGCACACACGCGGGATTGTTTCCGGGAAAGCGATGAAAGTTGGACGTTGCTGTGAGAATTTACTTAAACGCAATCATGGACCTGGGACGGCCGCCGTTGAGATTGGCAACAGCTAATGGCATGGCTGATGTGAGATATCGGCGATCAGCGATTCGCAGGATCCGTGCGCGTGGGTGGGACTGTACCCGGTGTACTGTAACGACGCCGGTGTGAACCCCCGGTAAGGCTAGACCTAAAATTGGAGATTGGAAGACGGTTATTCTGGTCATACGAATACTTTAAAAGCCTCAGGGTACCGTGACCACTACTATGGTAGTGGGAAGAAACAGCCGCTTTGTGATCCGGTGAGGTGCAATTGACACCGCCAGTATTACGGATCATATTACCGCAGATTACAATAGGTATACAACTCAAATTTGTGAAGGGACTACTGGCTACAAACGTTCTAGGATGACTGGATTCCGAAAAGTCCACCGAGGCTAGTCTTGTTTCGAGATGATAAATAGTGCGCTATCGCCAAAAAGTCAGCACGAAACGGAAAGGGACAGGAGCGCGCAAACTCGGACGAACCACATACAAAGTATAAGCGACAAAAAATGCCTGAAAAGTGTTCATTGAGAAGGTCCACGGTGGGACGGATTCATGAGCCCGAGGTTGAGCCACCAAGTACCATGGCGTGACGATATCCACACGCCCCACCAATGCTTTCGATCACCCAACACATCCGCCCTTCGAAAACCCTGCCTCGCCTCCCATCCCGAAAGAGCCGCACTTTCCCGACACCGCCGATAATACGCATCCGCCAACCGATCATAATTGCTCAGATGTAAATTGCAAATGTATTGCACTTCTGGATATGTCAAGGGGACCTGAAAGTACTGGTGGATGGCCTCGAACAAGTCGCGCAGTGTCACTGGCTTGCTGTGGTTGACGACGATGGGACCCCAGAGGGTCGACATGTGGCCGGTGTCGCATGTCACGACGATCGTGTGTGCTTCGGTATGGGTGACGGCGTGTCCCCAGATACTGGCCATATCGAGGATGACGTGATTGGCAGTCAGTCGTCTCGCCGTAGAGGGGTGTTTGGTGACATTCCAGTCGATCAAGGGTAGGTATGCGTTGTTGGGGTTCGGAATGATGTGTGGTGAGAGACGGATGGGGACGTCACGGGCCCAGTCAAGCGGGGGCCATGTACCCGGGGTCCATTGGGGCATCGTACCGGGGAGGGGGTGGCCACCTGTGAGGGGGATGGCTGCCCAGGGGCTCAACGGGTGAGGGATGGATGGATTGGGTTGGGGATGAGGACTCCAGGCCAAGTGGCCAGTAGGGAATGCCCAGACATAATGGTGAGGCGTCCAAGGTGGTAACTGTGGTGTGTGGTACCACGGTGAGGCACCGTTGGCTGCCGGTGTTGTTGGATGAGTGGACTGATCTGGCGTTTGGGGAACGAAATGTCAACGAGGCCGCAGGAGATCCATGCGCAAAGAAGCATTACCTGCACTGGTTCGAATGCCAGGGTTCTCACCACCTGGGAAATGATCGGGATGTCGTGACTCGGGACAACTTTTCCTACGACGTAGCGCACGGCGAGGGCCCACAAAGATGGGCCGAGCAGTATTGAAGCAAGACCAAGACGACGGCGCGCTGGAAGCAGCCCGTGAAAAGACGGGAGCAAAGGCGGAATGCTTTGAGAAGTCGTTTGTATCAGGCAAACTGACTTCCGCCGCTGCCGCTGTTTCGAAGCCGGGAACTTCGTCCAGACGGTAGTTGCGCATCATATCTTCCATGGCTTCGCGAAGTGCGCGAGGATCCAGGTCTCTATGTCCAGCTGCCATCGCAACATCACGCCAAAAGCGTTCTCGCAGAGAGACACCTGAAGACATTGGTGGGCCTTGGAGAGAGGAACGATGGATGTATGCGCGAGATGAGACCAATAACTGTTAACTGGTTGACATTGAAGGGAGAACTGCCTACACGCGTCGATTTATGCACGTTCAGAGCACAAGGGGGGAAGGAAGTGGTTCCCGTGCGGATAAGGACCACAGTAGAGGTGGACCTACAAAACATGGATCAGTCAAGCCGCTTCGCCCCGTCGGCTCAAGCTTTCCAAAATTGTACGAACTGGTTTAGAAAGCGTTGTAAACTGCCAGGCTATGCGTGTCACAGCCCACCCACAACACGCCAAGAAGTTCAAAACGGCGCTGTCCAACGTAAGGGACGGTGGGCGAGGGAGACATTCCCAAGCGGAACGTCGTGAGAGGCACTCCGTGTTTGGGTCAGGTGGGGCAAGTAACTTTTACACACAGCCACCCGTTGTGCTGAGTTTAAAATTATTTCTCGCGGGGTTGCCGTGCCGATCGATCGATCGTGGCTCTCATTTGGGCAGTTGTAAAGTACATTCGTCTCCTATGCTAATGCAATCTCGTCGCGTTTGCTACACTTGAGCCTAGGTGTTGTGTTGCGCGTTCTCTGTGCCAGTCCGAGTCGTCGGATCTTGTCGACTCGTTTCTTCAGCCTGTAGGGTCTGGGGTTCGTCCGTGCGGTCAGGCTGGCTAGCCTGACCAGATGGAGCCGGAGCTGGACCACCTGTCTTTGGATCTGCAGGCTGCTGCGGCTTTTCACCGGTCTTACCTTCCACTTGGTGTTCAGTGGCGCCGGGTGCCGCGGCCTCTTTCATCTGCGCAACGCCTTGTGGAGGCGGCGCTGGGCCACTTGTGCTCTCTGTAGTCTTCTGCTGCAGCTGCTCACCGGTCTTACCCTCTGCCTGGTGTCCAGGCTCTGCAATGGTGTCACCGGGTACTACGGCCTCCTTCTGCGTAGCGCCCTGGGGAGCTGGGGTTGGTACACCTGCCTTCTGCTCTGCAGGCTGCGGCGGCGGCTTTTCACCGGTCTTACCCTCCATCTGGTGTTCGGTAGTGCCGCCGGGTACCGCGGTCCCTTTCATCTGCGCAACGCCCTGTTCAATCTCGGACCGACCTTTAGCAATGATGTCTTCCTCTTTAGCTTTCCCCTCCTCCGAACCCCCCAAAGACTCGACGGCGCCCATCACGGATCCGCGCAGATTTTCGCCAATGCCTGTTATCCAACCATAGGTAAGCATTGCTGCCATTTTCTGCATTCTTGCGGATAGGAGAAGACGTGCCGTGGACGACGTGTGCTGCACCCCTGCGTAAAGAATGATTCTCTCAGCAACGACATGAACGCGCGTCACGAAACGACCTACTTGACTCTGTGTCCGAAAGCTGAATGTCCTTTCTCTCCGGTTCCTTGTGTCGCCATGCTAGAACAACTGGACCTAGGGGAAACCACCCGACCGCTCTTATATACTGCACACGTGTTTTACGATGATGATGTAGCTGGTGACGTCGGTGCCCCTCAGCAGCCTCCTTTACTTCTTCGGGCGCAGAATGCCCGCTTAACACCGTTCGTGTCGTCATGTGGCTGTAATTGATAAGATACACGTCATCCACTTATCACACGTGATAATGTGATCGAAAAATTTTCGCCATCACCGACCTGTAATTTCGCTCCATGGGGACTATCACGATCATGATCGAACACCGCGGACGATATTCTGGGTTGCATCAATCTGTGTTGCGTGATCTAGCGCCGCCAGTGATTAGTATTTCTGGGCAACACAGGCTTACCCCGACGCGGCGATCGTGGAGGCAACGGACCTGTGCTCAAGGTACAACAGGGACACCGCACACGACCCAAGACAGTGGTTGTACAAAATGCATTCTTTTATCGTCTACACTGCTTTTTAGCTACTACAATACTCCTCTGTCTCCAAATACGAAAAAAAAGTAGGAAAAGTCCGATCCGAAGGAAAACTGGAGATGGCGTACAGAGTCTAGCATAGAAAAAGGGGACAGGAATGGATCGCAATGAGAGGGAGATATTAGATGGTATAATGATAGGGATAAGAAACGGATGAGGGTGGATGCGGGGTATGCTACATGCCAGGTGTTAAATTTTTTGTTGTTTTCACCAGTGTCCAGTGCCGTCACAGAAAGAAGAGAAGAGGAAGAGGATGGGGGCAAAAATACAACATAAGGATAGCTCTCTCCGTCCACCGATCAAGCGAGATTCAGGATCCATACGTCGGGTCCAATCTTGGTGCTCGACAACCCCATGAACCGGCTTCGGCCGCGCAAAAAGTCGACTCGCTTGACGCCCTTTTGGTACTGCTCATCGGCGGCCTCCCTCGACGGCGCACGCCCACACCGGACGTGGAATGCAATTGATACCTCGTCCTTGAGCGCCTGCGTAGGCAGCTTCTGGTACTCGGATTGGTGCACCGGCTGACGAAGGAAGGAGTACAACGCTTCGAGGAGGTCACGGACCGAAACGTAATGTTTTGTGGGCGGGATGACCAGGCGCCATGGGAATTGGTCAATGATGAGCGTCATGGTGTGCATACTGGGTTGCGTCGCCGATTCCTCGAGTACCCTGGCGGGAAGGCTCAAGGGGGATGCGTGTATGTTGGGGGCGAGCGTGGTGGGGAGGAAAGAGACATCATAGACGATGGGCGGGACGTAGGGATGGAACGCGAGGAGAGGGTGGATGGCAACGGGGCCATCAGGGAGGGGTAGTAATGCATAGTTGTTCTGCGGAGGGGTGCAGGGCCCAGACGAGTCGCCAGAGGAGGGTAGCGACGAGTCAGAGAACGTCGGCGAGGGCGTCGACTTGGGCGAGTAAAAGATGTTGTCGTCGTTGAAGCGGACTTGCTTCCTGGCGGCCGACATCTTGGAAGAGTTGAGGGTGCGACGCGACAGGCGACGAAGGGCTCTGTGAATAAGAGCCTGGAGGTGGAAAAAAATGTGGTGTGTAATTTGTGGGAAGAGGTGATGATCGTTGTGGGGAAGAGTGTGTGATTGCGAGTTGAGATCTTCAGCGTCGGTCGAGGGGAGCTAGTTATATACCTTCTCTGTCGTCGGGGAGCGCAGCCTCCGTTAGGAGAGCATTGCCGCACGTCCCTGACGGGGGATTTTTGTACAAATGACTTGAATACAACTCGGTTGACTCGGTATCGTACTTCCACGAAACAACTTCCTATTTGAGGTTGGGAAAAGACGGGCAGAGATGGGCGGTAATGAGATACCACCGCAGTTGGAGACACAGGTAAGGGTGTCTGGAGGCCCATCTAGATATTTCTTTACGGCACCGACGCTTGTTTTGTCTTGGCATTTCGCGGGGCCGTCCTGCTCTTCGTCCAAGTTCGCACCATTTCATTTCGAAGCTGCGACCTGACGAGTCATTCAATGCAACGAAACGACACATTCTCGCAAAACATGACTCTCAGACGGCTTGTTGTCTTGCAACGGTTAAAACGAGCATCTTCGAGACTAGAGCAACATAAACGACAGTGGCAGTGTAAGGCGATCCCGTGCCCTTCCTCCCTGAAGTAAGCGAATGAACTTGTTCAACACTGCCTCTAAGTACAATACCAATGTTTTTCTATGTAGGGGCGAGTGCTCACTATGCCATCTGTCACACAAGTTGCTGGCGTCTCTTTCTTGGTGGTCTGGGGGACTCGATGACTTATTCCTGGAGCCGAGCTGGGGATGTTTCGCATGAGCCTCGGCTTCTCACCAACACGCACGGGCGTACAACAAGCATTGGACATACGTGGTCAGTACCCCAGCTTGATCACCCCTCTTTTCGGCGAGTGCATTACTCGCACGATTGTTTCGCTCGATCACGCTGGCAGTGCTATGTCGGCCACAGTAATTGTTTCCGTTCACTACTGTTATCGGTCAAACGCGATCACCTGACAACCCCAGGATGGTCTTGGAGAATTGGGCTTGGCTTGACCCCGGACTCCCCGTGGTATGCCCAATCCGCATCGTCCACGTCAGCACCGATTTTTCTCTCAGACCATGCCGTCATCTTCATAGGGTGTTGTAGCCTCCGAGGCACCAGGGTGGCGAACTGTCTCCCAATACGCAGTGCGCAGCCGTTGTGAGAACCCTGTCTTGGCCAACTGATCAATATACTAGCGACGTCACTGTCTCCTCAGTCGCTGCGTCACTGCGAATATGCCATTCTGCCGCAACCGTCGAGCGCTCAATGACCTATGATGACTCGTCACACGTCTGGGCGCACGCTTGTCGCCGCCGATACGCTGGTGTGAGTACATGGTGGCAGAATAGTGCAAATATAGTTGTGGACTAAAATATTACACTCCTTCATCATTCATTCATTTTCGGCCGTTCCCCCCGCCCCCCCACCCCCCACTATCCGGTCCATACCTGCCTCTTTGGGGCTTTTCTCATTCCATTCCCTGACGGGGCGACTACGGTTGGCTTATCGGTCCGGGGTCAATATCCTCCATTTTGGGGGGCGGCGCAATCCCGCTCCCCTATTCATTTGTTTTCTTACTTGTTTTTTTAGTTGATGAGCGGTAGGACTCCAAATGGCATTTGTGGTACAACTCTGACGTTGACAGCTGACGAGAAGCAGGCTGGGCGACGTGCCACCGCCGAGTAAGACGCTTCTGTCGGGTTCGAGAAAGCGCTTTCAGACACAGGCCTCCTCTTTAATACAACCCAGTGTTAACAAGGCGCTACGCTCATAAATGTCCGATCTGTGAGATTGGATGGTGCAATTGGAAAAGGATCCCCGAATATGCATATCCTCGGCCGGTGTCTTCCTGTGCAAATTCGGATCGGCCCGTGCCGAGCGATCCAATGCTGTACGGCGGCATAGATGCGCGGGAGAGGGCGTTTGTTATGGTGCCCCTCTCAGCGTCTAGCGCACCGCGATGGTGCGGGCACTGTTCACCCGTGAGCATCTTTTTCTGCTCTTCTTCCCATCGCGATTACTGCGCTCGCATCGCTCTCAACAGCCACACATCGGTGAGGAAGATGTTCTTTCTTGGAACATGCTATTCTTAGGCAAATGGAGGGGGGCCTATTTGTCTGCTGCGCAGCCTACAAAACTTCACGGATGGTGGGGCTAAGAATAATGGTGCATACCCAATCCGACATTGCCGCGTCCTAGATGATCGGAAAAGAGGGCATTGTTCATACGTCTGATACGAGTGCGCGCTTCGATGGAATTCCGATGGATTCTCTATCAGGGCAATCAAGCTATGTCATTTGATTGTCCACATCCTCGGTTTTTTACGTGACGGCGATCAACACTGGATGAATGCCACTATTCCGTACGGGTGTGTTTTCCCTCGAGCTCGAAATTGAACGTTGTGCTCGTGCTGATTTTACGTCCTCATCGAACAAATGGATCGTCGCGCGCCGCTAGGTGGAGCCCGCTCCCGCTGCATAGCGGAACTTCGAGTTTCACAGCGCTGCATGCGTATCCAAGACTCGGCGTACAGTGGCGCACCCTCCTGATTATTTCGGATGGGTTAAAAAGGTACTTTGGAGCCATCGTGACGGCTGGAGTGTCATATGACCATCGAAAGCCGTCTTCGGGAGACTTGTGGACCTAATCCTGAAGACGCGGAGCGGCATAGTAATGCTAGCTCGGTTGTGCAGGTATCACATGTCGGGTTTCCTTCGGATGGCCGCGGGGTTCTACATGGAACGAAGGCTCGGGCAAGGGTGTTTCATACATGCTCCGAGCGACCGCTGGTGCGAATCTCATTGTTGGCGTGATCGCCCGTATTCACACGCACGGTGGTCAAACAGGCCATGTGACGCTCGGAATGCGTGTTCCCCGTTCTTGTGCCTGTTTTGCTTGCTTAATCAGCGTGGATCTAGTAATTAACTTCTGGTGACTTTGAACAGCTGGGGGCCTCCGGCTGACATGTAAGATGAGTACGGCCCGTCCCGCAGGACACAACGTACTCTGTGCTATCCCCTTTCGGGAATCCTAGCTTGATCGATGGTGAGGATCAGTCAATTTAGGTCTACAGAGCACGGATCTCAGCTGCATGCCGCGGCCCGCAATGATTTTCTTTCAGGTAAGCAGCATACAGCATGACGAAGTATATATATCAGCATCATCAGTGCCGCAGTGCTGCATACTTGCATCCCCATCTAGGACGGAGCTTGCTGAATCTAGAATGTGTGCTACCATTCACAGTTCCGTTCCTTTGGATCAAATTAAGGATCAGACTCACGAGAGAACCACAAAAAAGCCGAGTGCCGGGTTCAAAGTGGCCGGATTCGGGACTCGGGAGGCTCTTGTACCGATAGCCCAGCGTGCGGTTGGTGGCACGCCCTAGTGGTTGTTTGTCTCGTATACTCAGTAGCTGATTAAATCGACGAGGTGTATTTCTACTGGTTGGGGACATACTCGGGAAATGCCGACTGCGTCGGCTGAAACCTTGCTTGTAGAGTGGTAATGTCGCGATTGCATAGAAATGAAAAAGGCACAGCACATCCATTATGCGAATCCAACTCTAGCATAAAGCATTGTAGAAGTTATTAAAAATATTAAGTAGAAAGTCAGACATGTAATGACTGTGGATTTCAAGAGTGATATGAGACTAAAAAGTAGACGAACAAGACAGAAAAGACAGTCCAATCACTGAGCCTTCTTGTTGCATGGACTTGGAGTAGAAGAAGGATCGACAAAGAGGCTGATCTTTTGTCTCCTTGGAGTTGCAGAGCCAGATGCAGAAGAGTATGGTGGAGCAATGACTCACTCGATCTTGGTCCGTTCACTTTGCACGGTTTTGGGTATCTCATTATTGGGTTTCGCTCGATCGCATTGGAGCGTTCACACGCTGGAGTGGTTCTCGGTTGCGATATGCCACCCGGTTCAGTGAAACGGCTAGCGTTAGCCGACAGTAGCCGATGGTCATGACCAGTCAGGACCAGTCAGGACCACTACCCGGTTTACAGAAGGCCCCTGAACCATGGTCTTGCGCACTTGCGTTATTTCTATCCTCGGTCTATCTCCCCTTCCGCTTGCGTATACTAAATCTTGTCTTATCATATCGGCGAAACATAAGGATGGTATGGTAGTACCGACTGTTGCTGGTCCATCTACACTTACTGGTCCGTCGTCGGTACCCCAACCAAAGACACCCGTTTTACCCCCCTGCACCCCCAAATTTTGCCCACAGCATGACCCCTAGCACGCACGCACCCTCCCCAGTCCCTTTTTGCAACAGGTACAGGCAATACGGCGTTCGCAGCAGCCTCGTTTTTTGCCAATTCGCAGCCTCAACCAAGTCCGTTTCTGCAACCCTCGCCGGTAGCTTCGCCGGCACCACCTCCCCTACTGTCGTCCTCATCCTCATTATTGCAAGCACTAGGGCACACGCCGAGCCAAAGTCAAGCAAGCCAGGGCGCCACTCAGACGTCGCAAAGTGTGAACACACAAGTGCAATTCTTACCTGTGCAAGAGGCGCAGCGAGCACCCCGATCCGGGTGGGATCGCGTGTGCGAGTCTCGTGCAGATGAGCGAGATGTCTCGACGCGCCGAGAATGGGTTGTCCTTTCGTTCCAGCGCGACTGCAGATCGCCATCGTCGAACAGGACAGACGTGACTCCCAGCTTGGGCTGAAGTACTCTGTCACGGATATTCCAGATGCATCTCCAGATGCGTGATCCTGGGACGTCGGCGGGGGACGAACCGTTTATACTCCCACATGTGTGGGAACCGCCTGCGCAGAATGTGCATGAGGGGTCGCAGGTGTTTGCGCTTGGGCATCTGTTGCCCAGGAGCAACGTCGAGGATGAGAATGGGAATTGGACGTTTCCGGGGGAGGAGGGTGCAGCTGGATCTGGATCTGGGTCGGGAGACACGGTAGGTGGCGGAGAGGTCGAGGGGTATGAGAAGGAGGAGAGTGTGGGGCCAGAGGAAGTCGTGCAGCCGACGCCTACGAACCCATCGAGCGGGTCACCCTCGCCCTCTACTTCGTCGTCGTCGTCGTCATCCCCGGCTACGGGGAGCCATAAGAAACTATGCGTGCGCCGGTCGACGTTTGTCCCCGGGTGGGCTGTACCACCGCGTGTGTTGCTCGTGGACGATGATGTGGTGAGCGTCACATTTCGTTCTGCATATTTCTCATATTGCATAGAAAAATCACTTGCTCAACCGGTATGCATTATGAGCAAGTGTGCTGTAATACCTCGCAAGGTCAGACTAGACCACCTGTTATCAGCGCGTCTCGCAAGCACATGCCAGTTCGGAGTATTTCCTTGCGAGGCCTTGTAAGGCTGGTATGCCTCGCCGGGCTTGGTAATACCTTTTAAGGCCTTGCCAGACTTTATTTATTTTGCTGATGTTCGAAACTTGGAACTTGCTTGTGACGATTAGAAGAGCTAGCGTATTACTAATCGTGGGAATGTGAAAGATCCTGACGCGTCCATATCACTCGCGGTACTGCCCAACATGCCACCATGTCAGACGATACGATCTTACCTATCCCTAGTCTGAGTCTTCCTCAACATGTGTTCACCTTACTTTCTCCGTCACTCAAGGACCTCCACGACAATGCCCGGAATGCATTGTTAGCTGGGATCAAAGGGGACAGTACGTCCATTCCTCAGCTGACACGAGTCTATTCCGCTACAACGTCCGTTCGCGATCAGAAATGGCCCCGTACTATCAACTCGTCACATCCTCGGGTGCTCTCGTTTCCGACCCTGCACTTCTTGGTGAGATGGTGAAAGCAAACAAGGAAGAGCTTAAAAAACTAGATGAACGCCTCGCCGAGGCCGAGAAGACGGAAGGAGAATCCGAAATATCAGATGCGCTCAAGGCACGCGCGAATCACCTGACGCGGATAGGTGACAGGGTATGCGAATGATCCCTCCGCCGTGCAGCCCGGCTCACCCCTTCGGCAGGAGCGTGCCATCGCAGCGCAGAAGCTAGCACTCGAAAGGAACCCTGGACTTGGATCGAGGATAGACACATCCCTCACTCTCATCCGGATCGGACTCTTTTTTGGGGATAATGCCCTCATTACCGAGAATCTTGAAAAGGCGGAAAGGTTAGTCACATCTCTGGCGCATCACACACCACTTGACGATATCTTACAGATTCATTGAAGAGGGCGGTGATTGGGACAGACGAAATCGCCTCAAGGTCTACCGTGGATTCCACGCCATCTCCATCCGCCAATTCAAGACAGGTGGCGAGCTCTTGCTTGACGCGTTGTCCACGTTCACAGCAACAGAGTTAATCTCCTATATCGACTTTGTCGCTCTCACGATTATAGTCAACTCTTTGACTCTCAAGCGGCCAGATCTAAAGAAAAAGGTTACCGTCCTCCACCATGCTTACGTGCTATGACCTGAGAAGGCTAATTATTGTTTCAGCTTATCACTGCCCCAGAGGTTGTCTCCGTCTTGCCCGAACTCCCTGTCCTGGGTGACCTCGTAAATAATTTGTACGACTGCCATTACGCCAAATTTTTCGTCGCACTAGGTATCCATTTTCTGCGCCATCAATGTGTTCCGTTAACTAATGGATCCACATTCACCTTTCCTGAATGGCTGTCCCCATGGCCACAGCTACCCTCGAACAGACCTACCTCCTGCCTTCGCGGTTATTATCTCCGCATACCCGTTACTACGTCCGAGAGATGCGAATCCTCGCATACAGTCAGCTGCTGGAATCATACCGTAGTGTCACGCTGGAGAGTCTCGGTGGGGCATTTGGAGTCAGCGTTGAGTTCATCGACAGGCAAGTTCAAGTTCGCTTCTGGTGAGATCAGCGACTCAATGAAGGGTTCAGCGAACTGTCACGATTTATCGCTAATGGACGGTTGCACTGCACGATCGACAAGGTGCATGGAATCGTGGAAACGACGCGACCGTCGCTGAAGAACGCTCAATGCGAGAAAGTAGTGAAGCAGGGTGATATTCTTCTTAATTCCATACAGCGATTGAGTAAAGTGTTGTATTAACAACCTACGTCGATCTACCTTATTACGCATATGGGATTGACTCATCAAAGATGGGAGCTCTCGCTGACATGCATACTCCTACTGCCCATCGTCCATAACGGCGCAAGTCAGCTCCGTCGGCCTCCATCATCGACCACTCGCTACGTTTGTTCAACTATTACTCAATCGGTCGTTCGTGTGGGGGTCGGCTGGATCTGGGAGCAAAATGGCGACTCAAGCAGATTCACAAGCCCATCGACATCCCATCTATTGGTTCGACGACGGGTCAGTGATCGTGAGGGCACTCAACCTCCAGGACGACGGCTGCTACCACGTCGTGCTGTTCAGGATCCACGAATGTTTGTTCCGCCGACACTCCAGGGTAGTTCTGCGGCGAGAGTCGGAGGATGGATGGGACATTCCTACTATGACCATTCCGCTTGTGCTGGGCGTGCAAGTCCAGGATCTCACATCCCTGTTGGCGCATCTCTACCACGATAGGTGAGCACTAATAACGGATCACCTGTTGTTCTCTCCCGGTTTCCTCATGTATTTAATACAGTCCGCTGTCACTAGAAGCACCCTTCCAACATGTTGCTTCCATCCTTTGCGTATCTTCGCCGGAGCAGTTGGATCTCCCATCTATACACAACTTGGCGAGATCTTATCTCGTAGCCATGTTTCCCAGCGGACCGTCCCCTTTTATTCATCCCGATCATCTCGAGGAGGCGTTGAGTCTCGCGCTGCGGTACACCATTGTCTGTGTGAGTCTTCAGCCTATATGTCATCTCGATTTATCAGCCAGTCCCTGGACAGGTGGCTTTCCCGGAAACCGTTGTATGTGCACTCACTTGGCGACTCACAGATCCAGAAAGGCATTTATTACAGCCTCGTGACAACGACTGATTTTGAGCCCAGCTCGAATGCCGCCCTAGACGAAAGTATATTACCTTCGAAACCGATAGCCCTGACGCCCATAGACATCGAGCGTTGCCGAAATCTCATGAATGGCATTGTGGAACATTTTACCCCCGTCTTATTTGAACCGGTGTGTCCCATCCCTTCAATCGCCATTTTCTATCTATGTTTGTCACCGCCATGCTTCTTTGGTGGCGTTTCGCCACTGGCACGGAATGTGGACGATGTCCATGCCCGCCTTTCAGCAGTTTAGGAGCACCTTTTTTCCACCCTGTGCTATTCGCAATCCTGGTTCGGTTCTGTTGATATTCTTATCTGTTTGTCTAGCCTGTGTCACCACACATGGCGTGTACCAACCTACTGGCGGAGAAATGGTTTCCTCTGGTGATACAATCTGCAATAGCAAGGGACAGCGTGTACGAGCCTCTCGAAGCCCTCGAGCAACTCAAACAAACCGACTGGACGGCGGAGGGGTTGTGTGCCGCTTGTGTCAGAGAAAAAAGAGAAGAATGGACAAACGAACAAGAGGACGTGTGGGAGAAGATGGACGCTTGGGTGAAGCTGGACATACCATCGGAGTAGATTGGGCGATTCCTGAGAAATGATCACCGGCAGCTCCCGCTACTGCAAAACCTGGGCTTGCACGTTGATTGGTTTTCGGCGTTGGTTCCTACAAAGGTTTGTAACGACAACATTAGTTTGCATTCGTCAACTGCTAGCACTTTCATGCACAACAGATCCCGAGCTCGGTGTCATACTACCAGATCGTAACGAACGGTAGGTCTTGTGATTATGTAACCTTGTATCCCTCTTCTTGAAGTGCCGATGTCGATTTAGATGGGACTGCGATCAGGATCTGGGCAGTCTCCGAACATCCTTCGCACTGCGGCTGACAACATGTGTGCCCTAGGACATTCTACACAACTAATGAGGCCCCATTCCACTAACCATTTCCGACGGTATAGTATTCTAATTCCAACCCCGCACGCGGTGATGCTTCATGTTATGAAGGCATCAGCGGGGTTGGAAATAAAAATACTGGTGCTCATAATCCCATGGCACAGCTTCATCGTGGGCGCGACCCGCTCAGCGGCAGTGGGTGGTCCTATGCATATTGGTATGCCCCGAATCACACGTCATCCATTCATCATACGTCCCTGTACTGCATGTGCCACTTCTCGCAGCCCATCCGCGGGAGTGGTGAAAATCTTCCTTCTAAAAGTCCAATGGCATTTCTATAGAACCTTCGTTCCTTTGACTCTACCATAAGCATAGGAGTCCCGTTAGTGGTGGTGCAAATGGTGATGTGTTGGCAAGATGGTCCTCCCCGTCGTCGCGTCCCGGACCCCTTTTCGGAGTTTTCTGGCCATGACCAGGAGGACAATCTGATACACGTGTGTGTGTCACATTGGTTGTGTCGTCCAACGGTGGAACGTTGGGGAAGCAAGACACCGCTGTCTGATATGATGCAGGATGTGCTGCATGTCTTCTTCCGTTTGTCTGGTCAAGTTGGTTTTAGGTTACGGTATCTATTCTATTGGCGGGCGTCTTCGGGGTTTCCATCAGATGTTTTCGACAGTTCATTCGGAACAGACAGGATGGACGCCCACAGATCATGACAAAGAGTATGTCTCGCGTTTGTCCAGGGTGGCCCGTGGGCTCACCCTCAGATACATCGCTTACGACCCCATGCCAGCAGTGGTGGCAAAACCAGATGCACTGGGCTGTCCTCGGGATAGCCCGGGTATAAATGTGCTGTCATGAATTTATGGGTTCCGGTTTTAGCCATGGCTCGTGCACTTACGAATCCCTGAGTATTCTTTAGTCATCCTTTGTATTCTGTATCTACGCCTGCTTTCCGCCCCTTTCCCTAATGTCATGCTTCTCTGTTCTAGGTACGATGTCTCTGACTGTCAGATCCACGTTATTTAGCCTCCTTCTCTGTTCTAGTAATTAATGTGCTTGTCGGAATCTGTGCCACGATTTCTAGCAATCCTGACATTAGCATGACATTGCCCCTTTTGACCTACGGCCACTAACAGCTCTGTTTATCACTTCATCACGGGTGACATCTCCCATACCATCATGGCAACCTTTAAACCCACCAAACCTCCTACCTTCAGTGGGGATAAAGCGAAATTCACCGACTGGTTCCATCATGTCGAAATGTATTGGGCCTGCATCCAGGGAGCCATGGATGAACAGAAGGTCCTTGGAATGTGCTTATATATGAATGAGGGCACGGCTGGAACCTGGTCAGGAGCATATAGCAAAGTTGAACTTGCTAAATCCCACAATGACCCCTCACGTTGCCATTGGCCTGACTTCGTCACTGCATTAAAAGATGCTTATGCCCCTATTAGCGAGACAGCTGACGCGCAAGCCTGACTTCAACAGTTTAAGCAGGGGACCATGCTTACAGATCAGTACCTCATTCTAGTCAGCCAAATTCTGAGTGATGCTGGGTATTCTGCTATTAAAAAGGATACTCCTGAGGCAGATCACCTTATTGATGTTCTCAAAACCAATATGAACCCTGTTATCGTTCATGCTATGGAAGACAGTTTCCACATGCACAAAACCCGCGACTTCAATGCCTTTGTAGCCTCCTTGAAGGAGATGGGAAAATCACAGGAGAATCGTCACAGAGGGAGGGTTCCCCCTGTTTCCAGTTCTACCACTCGCCCTACTCTTACCCCCATTGCCTTCACCTCCCGCAGCTCTCAGGCACCTCTTCCTGCAGTTCCTCCCCGGGATGCTACTGCCCTTGGAGATAAACGAGACACCACTGGTATTGTCTATGGTGGACAGGGTCAGCTGATGGATGTCAGGAGAACACGGGGATGCCAAGTTTGCTATAATTGTGGTGAAAATGGACATTTTGCTAAGGAATGCCCCCATCCTTGCATCGGCCATGCTCAACGAATTTGTTATATGTTATCTGAGCTTGAAGAAGAAGAGAAGCATGAGTGTCTGAAGGGTTTTTAAAAGGGTCGAGAGGTAGCGTGCCCTCTTCGACTAACAACTTGGCCTGGAAGTCGGTTCCTTCCCCAGTTTCAGAGTCTATGTCTCATATTGTATACACCAATAAATCCAACTATGTTCCTGCCGCCTCCCAACTGACTCAAGCACACCCTTTGGACTCATTAAAATCAAAGTTCTTCCCCTGGTCTTCCCCTTGGTATGCCCAACACCTCCATGACCAACCCCCAAGTCGAGCGATTGCTCTTCTGTGCACCCTTGTTCACTCCCAATGACAGGTAGAAGCGACTGAAGATATTCTCTCAGATCTCAATAAGTTATCACTTGAGGATGCCACTGGGGCCATACAGGAACTTCATGACCCAAAACGGTTTATCTGTGGACCTGGAAACTCCCTTACCCTTCAAGCAGAGCTTATAACCTATCCATATGATCCCTCGGGTCCGGGGTCGGAGATGTGGAAGGACGGACGGACATGGTGGATGGGGGTGGATGGATGGATGGACGGACACGGTGAATAGATGACGTAAAGATGTCTTGTGTCATTGTTGACTCATCAGGGTCTGGACAGACGGCTGGATCATCCTTTATATAGAGTGTAGAGTATTTATAATTACAAATACACAACAACAATTTGGCCCAAATAAAAATTAGGGCATGTAGATAGACCCATTGGAATATCCCAGTTTAAGTTTTAGAGAAAACGGCGGTCAGAATAATTTATTATAAATGAAATAAGATTAATGAAGAAACTATAGGATAAGTTGACTGAATAAAATACAAGAGGATTTCTGATGGTTGTAGCACACTATTAGGACATTGTATACATTGGGGAGATATTATTTGAAGTGGTGGTATACATCCTTGATTTAATTGACCATGGTATATGGCTAACTAGGGGAGGATACTTATGTGGTCATTCTGGAGTTAAGTCTCAAACTCAAAGTCACAGGTTGGTCGGGAAGATGATACCATAATATAGAGGCCATCTCTGCGATCATTTTGAGCTCCTAATCATGCAAATTGGCGGTCGG
>QFEL01001719.1:0-30191 GCA_003316195.1 Neoboletus brunneissimus | reverse complement strand
CGGGGCCTCGAAATGGATGTGGAAATGTGCAACATCATCTTCGTCTTCCAAGAGTCTTGCGCCAGCACACTTGGGCGGGAGGGGCCGCTGGTGGATGCCCATGGCGTAGGCAAAGGAGCAGGAGAATAAATTGTCGTAGCGGATCGTAACCTGAGACATGATATCTGCCAGTGCGCGGGTCTCTCCTGGGGTGAGATGGGACAGGGAGGGTATATGCCTCTTGTATGGTAACACTGGTGCAGCGACGTGAGCTTCTCAAAACGAATCCCAAGCGGAAACGACTTTTACCCAATACTTCAAACGGCCAGTAGGCCCACCACGGAACTAGAGCAACAAAGTGTCTGTTCTCGACCACGATGCGTTCTTTCGCGGAACGCTCGTAGGTGACGTATTCACACAACAGACACGGTTTGTTCAGATACCCCCTCGGCCCATTGGCCGTCGCTGCAGCGGACACGGCGTAATCGCGCATATTGCCCAGTTCCTTGGCTGGGATGGTGGGAAGCGTAGAGGTGGACCAGACTTGGCTGTGGGGATGCGGATTGGAACAACCCATCATTGCACCCTTGTTCTGGTTTTCCCGTCAGCAATCCATGCACCTCCAGAGAATAAGAGAGCGACATGCCTCGAAAATCTGGACATATTTAATACCGTCCTGAGTGCCCCGGTGAAGGTATATACGCGTCCACTCTTTGATGATAGCCACGATGTCGTCCACGCTAAGAGTGGGCAGACTCAGGTCATGTCTTGGATGGAAACAGACGACATCGCAGCCACCCTGAATCGGCTCGGCGGTCAGCAAGGGATGGGGGGGAGTAGGGACAGCAGGCGCCGGTGGTGGGAGCACGGCGGCATAATCGTTCTCGAACACCATGGTCGCCTCGTAGTCCTCGTTGATCAATCCATTCGCGCGGGCGTTCCCAGGGCAGAGATAACAGTTCTTATCATACTGCGGGAGATCGGACGGTGCGGGGGGCTCTGTCCGACCTAGCCAAGGGCGCTTCGTGCGGTGTGGAGAGACGAGGATGTGTGTGCTGGTGAGGGGGTTGTCTGCAGAGGGTGAGAAGGGTGATATAGGATGAGTGAAAGGGGGACTTACATCGTCTGTGGGGATGCGCCGCCGGGTCGAACAGGTTTGCCATCACGCTGGCTGAGCTTGGGAAGCTTCAGTCGTCGTCGTCAAGTTGTCGACGAAGGCGAGCTTCTGACGCCAGCCCGTCGTAATTTAATACCGCGCACGGCAGCAGTGACTCGACCCACTTCTCCCGTCGACATGTCCGATACGGCACAGATACGACGTCGCATCCAACGTTCGCCTTCGCCGCCGGTCTACAAACTCGACGACGAGGACGACACATACGAACCATACGTCCCCGTCGCTCAACGACGCGAAGCCAAACTTGCTAAACTCACCGCACTGTCGTCCACATCAGACGCGCGGGACAAGGCAAAGAAACAACTGGAGGAGTTGCTCGAGAAGGAGGATGCAGAACGTGAAGAGGAGAAACGCAGGGAAAGGACAAGGAAGGAGAGAACACTCCTTTTGGAGGCGCAAGAGGTCCATTCCCGCAAGGCGGCGGAGGGTAAGCGTCCTTGTATTCACCATTCGTCTCGGCTCACATCCTCCGCCCGTAGATGCAAAAAAGACCGACGTGGAAAAGGCTGAGGAGGCCGACGCTGAAATCCTGGCTGCAATAGCTAGCCGGAGAAAGCTTGCATCAGATTTGGAGCTCGCAAAAGGTATACAATATTCAGAGTCGCTAAGGACTTCGTAGGTTCCCCGTCTTGTCCACCATACTTTAACCTGATCCCCGGCTCAGATGGAGACCTCCAAAGTATATCCGCGAACGTACAGAGGAGCAGCACAGACGTCTACGCGAAAAGTACCACATCATTGTCGATGGCGAGGCCATACCACCTCCGATCGAGCACTTTGAAGTGAGTTGAATATTGACATTCACATGAGGACTCTCATAATGTTTTAGGATATGAAAATACCAGACTCTATGCTTCAGTTCCTCAAGTCCAAGAAAATCATCTCTCCGACTCCCATCCAGCTTCAAGGCATACCTACTGCGTAAGTTGCCTCCTCTCGCCATACAACCCAGACATACTTATGCTCCACAGCTTCTCGGGTCGAGACATGATTGGGATTGCGTTCACAGGTTCTGGAAAAACCCTTGCTTTTTGTCTTCCCCTCATCATGCTCGCTCTCGAAGAAGAAGCTCGTCTTCCCTTTGTCCGTGGCGAAGGCCCTGCTGGTGTCATCCTCTGTCCCTCGCGCGAGCTTGCTACGCAAACGTACGAAAACGTCCTTTCGTGGACCGCTGCCATCTCTAAAGATCACAAATACCCTCCTTTGAACACCCTGTTGTGTATAGGTGGCATATCCATGGGCGAGCAGAGCCACGTGTTAAACAAGGGGCTTCATATCGTCGTTGCCACGCCTGGGAGGCTTATCGACATGTTGGAGAAGAAGAGGTTCGGGTTTGCGAATTGCAAGTTTCTCTGTATGGACGAGGCGGATCGCATGATCGATTTGGGATTCGAGGACGACGTCAGAAATATCATGAGTTTCTTCAAAGTATGTCTCTCGCCCGTGCCTTCCGGGGAGCTCGACGTCGTGTTTCTAACCTGCATCGTGTAGCGTCAACGCCAGACTCTTCTCTTCTCTGCCACGATGCCGCGGAAGATTCAAGACTTTGCACAACAATCACTCGTCAGGCCTGTTCTCGTGAACGTCGGCCGTGCAGGCGCTGCCAACTTGGACGTACTGCAAATCGTCGAATACGTGAAGCAAGAGGCGAAAATGGTGTACCTTCTCGAGTGTCTACAAAAGACGGCGCCGCCCGTGATCGTTTTCAGCGAGAACAAGAACGAGGTCGATGGTTCGTTTCCCCCATCCATGGCCTGATGGCAATGAGCGGGACTTGATTTCTCTTGATAATAGATATACAAGAATACCTCCTCTTGAAAGGTGTTGAAGCGGTAGCGATCCACGGCTCGAAAAGTATGTTACCGTGGTACTTCCATCCCAGATCTGTTTCAACTGACGCACTGCCCCTTCCATAGCCCAGGAAGAACGCCAATATGCGATCAAGTCCTTTAAATCCGGCGCCAAAGACGTCATGGTCGCGTCCGGCGTCGCGTCCAAGGGGCTCGACTTCAACGACATCCAACACGTCATCATCTTTTCCATGCCAAAAGAGATCGAAGACTACGTGCACCAGATCGGTCGCACAGGAAGGAGCGGCAAAACGGGTATCGCGACGACGTTTGTGAACATGAGTACGCCGGAACAGACGTTGTTGGATCTCAAATACCTGTTGATGGAGGCGGGCCAAAAGTGCGTTGGCTTTTTTTTTTTTTTTTTTTTATGTGCCTGGCCTGGACTGAATGCGTGGTGTGGTATGTATAGGGTCCCTCCGTTCTTGCAGACCATCCAGGATCCGCGTGCGGCGCAAGGCGGGTCTCTCAAGGGATGCCCGGTCTGTGGAGGTAATGTCATGTTCGTACCCTCAAATTCGTGTGATATTCACGCCTTTTTCTTCAGGTCTCGGACATGGTATCTCGAATTGTCCCAAGCTGGAGGATGCGCAGCGTCGACAGATGGCGTCGCAGAGGGCTGTGCACGGCGATGGAGGTGGATATTAAATCAACGTTCGGTTTGCTTTGCAGAGATCGGCCTTGGCCATACTTTTTTTTTTCTCGACATAGGATCATGTTCCATTGTGGTATTCGTGTTATGGTACAGTGGGCCCCGCGGTAATCTAGGGCCGGTGTCGTGATGCATAAAACGCTACATGGTATGTGCAATGTAAGAAAGGAAGGGAGTATAGGAATGAATGTGGTACGCTTTGGTGGTGGGGTGGTCAATGATGACATAAAAAACAAAGAAAAAAAATTATCCATTGAACCCAAAATCGCGACGCATCTTGATGCTATCAAACGACTTGCGCCTGTTAGATCTATGTATGTTCTCCGCGCATCAGTGGATGAACATTCACCGAACCCGAGCCAAGCACTCACGGGCCCCGTAGGACGTCGAGGAACTCTGGACCATATGAATTCCACTTGTCCTCGATCTCGTCCGGATCCTCAGAGTCCATGAGAGTAGCTCTAAAGGCCGATTCATCTGTGACACGCGTCCATTCGTCAGCTGAATCCGGCACGTCGCTGTAAACGGACAAGTTCAACATAACATACCTTTCGGGTCGAAACATGCCAATAGCTCAAGTGTCTCATCCCGTAGAATGGAATCCAGGTTTTTTTTCCCGAACCTCTCCGAGATCTATATTACGAACAGAGTTCACACATCGACCAAACACGCCAAATCCAAGCACTTACCGCAAGTCTCGTCTCCTTCAACCGTTCCATCCTCGTAGTTTCATCGTCGGCGACCGCGACCGGTTCGGTTTGCAGAGCCGTTGAACGGCTCATCGTACCAGCTGACCGCGACGTGGAAGCCTGTGGGACCCTGGACGTCGGCTCGGACACATAGGCATCGTCAACCACATTGTTGAACACTTCCATTTCGGATGGATCGTCTGCATCCTCGATGTCTTCGTACAGGTTAAGGTAATTAGATATTGGTCGAGGGTCTGGTTCTTTGCCCTTCTTGCGTGGCGGCGGGGGCTTTGCATTCGCCTTCTTCATGGACGCTTTGGTGTCTTCTTCTTTTTCTTTCCATGACAACACCAGCCGTTTGCCTCCATCCAGATAATCCGGAGCAGCGCTGCCGAGCTAATAGCTACGTCAGCATCTACGGGGGGAAGTAGGAAAAAAGGACAGTTACCTTGATGTAGGTGTTAGAATACCCACTGCTAGACGCGACTCGATACATCAAGATGACGCCCTCAGTAGCAAGGTGGCTGAGTATGCGCTCAACGGTGGGGTGGCCCAATGCTTTACCGGAGGCATACAAGGAGAGCCCCTTGTACTGTTGGACGGTTTTATTGTTCTTGCCCTTCCACGTATCCTTGAGTTGGCCTTGTGTTACACCACGACTATTCACAACTATCATCTCTTGCAAGAGACGAATGATTTGTTGGGCTTCTGTGGTGAAATCATGCTGGATCAGCGTGCCAGGTCGATGGCAGTTGTCGCATTGGTTGTGGCAATCCTCTGGCTTGAACTCCTCGTCAAAGTGACGGAGAAGGAGCACGCGTCGACAATCGGATTCATTGCAACAATAAGCAACGACACCTTGAAGTTTCGCGACCTGACGTTCGACCTCGACATCGCTAGGTTTGTCGCGTGTGGGATCGTTGCTGTTGGGGTTCCGAAGCATTTTTTCGATTTTGACAGCGTCACTATACGTGTAGACTGAACGCACGCGTTAGGTCGTCAGCCACAAGTGTTTAGAGGAAACAAGCGCTTACAAAGAACGCAGTCAGAGGCTCGACCGTCTCGGCCAGCTCGTCCCGTTTCTTGATAATACCTGAGGTACTCGTCAATCAAAGTATCGGCCGGTCAGAGGAGAGTGGGATGTACCCGTCCATGTCCTTTGACAACGTTGCGTGAATGACGAACCGAACTAGGTATAGAGGTCAGGGTCTTACCACAAGGAGGATCACGAACATGCGTACCATCTGGTTTATCAATTCCCATCCCAAAAGCAATCTGCTGGGCGGTGAGCTGCAGTGACGCATGTTGTAGTACCGGATACGTGCCGTGGCCACAATAACCTTGCATCTCCCCGTCATCCAGTCATTATGGTTGACCTTTCGCTCTTCGTTGTCGACACCTGCGTGGTAATGTCTTGCCTCTATTCCCCACTCTTCCCTGAGTTTCTGAGCCATTTCCTCGGAATCGACTCTCGACAGCGCATAGATGATGCCAGTGTCGTTTGGGTGGTGTGTTTTGATGAATCCGGCGATGTTCTGCACGAGGTCTTTCTTCATGGTCGGCTTCTTGCGGATCGAATAGTGTAGGTTGGGGCGATTGAAAGACTGGGCGAGGCAGACAGGGTTTCGCATGGCAAGGTTGTGCTTGATATCTTCTATTGCATCCTTGTTTGCACTGCCGGTGAGGGCCATGATGGGTATGTTGGGCCAATTCTTGCGAAGAACATTCAACTCTGCATACTTGGTGCTCAAATCAGGAACGCGGGTTCTGGACGGTCAGCAGAAGCGATGGTAGATTGTAGACCTACAGAGGCACGAAAATCTCTTCCCCAGCTTCCAATGACGTGTGCCTCGTCGATCACGAATCTTGCCAGCTGTTTTTCTTCGTACAGTTGATCTACGACTTCCTTGAGAGAGTCGCTCTTTTGTAATCTCTCTGGAGTGGTGTATACTAGCTTTGGCTTTTCCTCGACGTTACTTCTCATCATGCGCATCGCCTGCCGGACTTCGTTTTCCTCTGCAGCGCTGGTGAGAGGGAAAGCAGGAACACCTTTCTTGCGCAGGGCTGCGACTTGGTCCGTGATGAGAGATATGAGCGGAGATATGACAAAGGTCGTTCCTTGGGTTTTGCCTGTGACGCAAAGAGCGGGGAGTTGGAAGCAAAGAGATTTGCCGCCTCCGGTTGGGGCGAGATAGAAGACATCTTTGCCATCCAATGTAGCGATGATGCATTCTAGTTGGTTGGACCGGAAAGTGGACAACTTGAAGGTATTCTTGAGGATCGAGATGACTTCTTTGTAGTACGGCGAGGAGGTGTGATCTATCCGTCCGCCAGGAGTGGAGGAAAAAGCTGGAACAGACGTTGACGAGGAACCCGATATGTGCGTAGGTGTGGGGATTGGGGGTGGGAGTACTTCGGGCTTTTCTGTGTCGAAAAGGACCAGGTCATCTGGGATTGGGTCAAACTTGTCGTAATATGTATCGTCGCTGTCATCGACAAAGAGTGTTTGTGCGGACATGTCCGGTAAATCAAGTTCGGTGATGTCTGGTGAATCACTTGTCATGGGGGTGTCTTGGGTCGTGTTGGAAGCAACATGGGTTGCCGTGGTCGTGTCCAGCGTTGTGTTTGAGGCATCCGAAATTGCCATGGAGGGTGGCGGAGTGCGTCTGGCATCGAGTTGATTGCTGGTTGGGTTGGAGGAGGTACTTGCTAAAGGCAACATGGGGAAGGGAAGCGATCGAGGGGGATGCTCGATCTCCTCGGCAACGTCCAGGGATGCGATCCGTTGCTTGATTGCACGAAGACGGTCATCCGTCTGGCTCCTAGCGAGAGGTGAGGTAGCGAGAAAGATGGAGTGAGGGAGGACACTGACAGATAGAGAGAGAGCGCCATGATGTCACATTCTTGGGCGTTCTGGATATGGTTGGTGATCATTTTGCCGAGGACGGCACGAAAGTTCTGGTTAGCGGAGAGTAGAGACCTGAGGTCATCTAGGGATTTCTGGTGGACGTCAGAGACGGCGGAGAGAGGATGGACATGGGATATACCGAGTTGAGGTCGGAGAAGTCGCTGGATGTGGCTTGAGACGAATTGCGGGGCAGGAGAGGGCGAAAGGGCGAGGGCAAGGACGGGGGCAGTGTGCGAGAAAACTTGAAAGAGTCAGCTGGGAGTTTAGTACGGCCAGAACCCAAGTTGAGAGAATCCACCTCGCTGGAGGACTCTCCACGGTCCGGAGAGCAGTGGCGAGTTGAACTCGACGGCCTTGGCTTTGTGGGCTTGTGGGGGATGCGTTCGATGTCGAGGGGGACGGAGGGCTTGAAGCGCTTTGAGGATGCGGGCTGAGCGCGGTCGGAGACGTCGGAGGAGATGCGCTTTGGGGGGAAGGGTGTCTGGAGAACGTCGCGAGAGTGTGCGGGTGCGGCCATGGGCAGGGCGGGTTTCGAGAGCGCTGGGAGTGCTGTGGATGGATTCGTCTTGCGTGCTGGAATGAAACGCATGAGGATGGAAGCGGGATCAGGGTGGGGCACGCACTCGCTGCGGGTCCGGTGGGACCGGCGAGGGCAGGCTTGAACTTGGAGGACGCCTTGCTCGACGTCAGCAGGGCCCAGTGCGGGCAGACGGGGACAGACGGACCTTTTTGGGGAGCTTTGGGGCGGGGACGGGGTCGGACATGGAAGGGGTCGATGTGAGGCGGATAATCACTGCACGCGTTACGACCAATTAAAGACCACGTGACCGCGACTACGCGACGTCCTCCCGACGGTCATCATCATGTCTGGCCAGTACTGGTTCCCGAACATGCCCGTCCCAGAGATCATCGCCGCCCTCTCCGAGTGGGGTCTCTCCGTCAGCAACGAGCAGCTCGCGCGCCCATCGTCCGACTTTGTCACCGGCGTGTACACCGCCTGTCTCGAGCAGGTCACCTCCATCGCACCAGACGTCCTCCACGACCCCGCACAGAACGCCCTCGTCGCGCTGGACGACCCACACACCGTACGTCTCTGCCCCGCTTCCTCCCCGCCCCTCACCCCTTCCAGGACCTCTACGTCGCCAGCATCGCACACAACTTCCTCCTCTACCACATCGCCCGCTTCGCAAACGCAGCCCGCATCATGGACTTTAGTGCAAGGGATCTCTACCTCCCCGAGCCAGAACGCACGCGCTTCATCCTCTCCGCCTTCATCAACTTTGTCAAGTTTGCCGAACAGTGCACCCCCTTTGTCGCCAACCTCCGCGACCAGTCCACCACCGTCATCGGAGAAAGGGAGCAGGTCGCCCAGGAACTCGTTGCCCTCCAACACAAACTCGACGCGCTCAAGTAAGCACCCCCCTCGATACCTGCCCCTCCCCTCTCGAGCAACCCCCCAGGGCACAACGCGCAAAGGACGAGCCAAAGTGCGAGCAACTCCGCACAGAAAACGCCGCGATCACCGCCCACCTCATGGCCACCAAAGAGACAACACAGGCCGTCGTAAAGGACATCGAAGCACTCAAGGTCGAAAAGGCAAGCGTCATCCTGAAAAAGGAAAACATCAACTCGGACACCTCCCTCCTCCTCGACAGCATACAGCGCACAAGAGGCAGGATCGTCCAGAGCCCCGAGAGAATCAAGCGCAACATCTCCACAATGGGTGCCACCGCCATCGAGGACAAAAAAACGCTTGCCATGCACGAAGCAAAGGCAAGAGATCTCCAGGCAAAGATCACCGTGTTGACAAACATCGAAAAGGTGCCCTGCTTCCCAATTCTGCCCCCTCTGCTCTTCACACCTACATCCACCCCTAGGACGTAAGGACCTGCATAGAACAGCTCCAGGCCATCGAGAAAGAAGCACAACTTCTAGAAAGCTCCCAAAAAGAACTCGCCGACGTTAAAGATAGCCTGGACTATAAAAAGATAGAACGGATCGAGCTCCAAATGAAAAAGGAGGTATGTCGTCATCTCCCCGTTCCAGCTCGCCGTCCCTCACACGCCATCCCAGCGAGTACACAGGCAACTCGCAAATGCCCAAGAAAAGCTCGAACGGGCCCAGAGACATGCAGAAGAGAAGCGTCACGCAAGCCAACAGACCATCGAACGCCTTCAACGCGAATACGAGCAAATGGACATCGAACGGCGCGATAACGACAAATTAGTAGAGGATCTCCGCAAAGAGGCTGATGACATCGAGACAAGGGTACATTTTTCGTCCATGTCTCACTCATGCACCCGTCTAACACACTACTCAGATGGCGGAACATCTCAAGAAAAGCGAGGCCGAGCTCAACGAGCTCCTTGCCGAGTATTGGAAACTTCGGCATGAAACGGGTACGCTTTCGCTGTCAAGCCAGTCGCTTTAGCTGATATCCATCTGCAGAGGTATACATGGAGACACTCGCCAACAAGCTCAATATGAGCGTCAGCGCGGACTAGCTGATGGATCGACACAGGATAAGTTATTTGCTGTATCATACCACATGTACTAGTGCTGTCACGCTCTCCTGCTGTGATGTTGCGTGCTTGTATCGTTGGGTTCATGTTTTGGATTTCCCCTTTTGCGACATCTTGGGCTTGCATTCCCGACAGTACCATTTCGTCTTCTTGCTCGGCACCTCCAAAAGACCAGTACATCCAAGGTGAAACTAGGTGTGCCTATCAGCGCATCACTCGCAGCAGTAGCGAAAACAACATGCCCATTCCAACTTGCAACCCTCGTCACATGCGATCATCTACAAAGGTCATCGTAAGAAGCATCCCAAATAAGCAACCGTCAAAGAACAAGAATGGGCAAGGAAGCGCATTAACGCGAAAAAAAAGTCTGGGAAAGACTAGACGACAATACCCACCGTTCCAAACGATACCTGGTTGCAATAGCAATACCGGCGTTCATTCGGGTCGGCTGGAACGCTCGGGCCTGGAGGCTGAGGTTGCGCAGGAAGAGTGAGGCGGACACCCGTGCGACGCGTGCGAGGAGCTACGGGGGGCTCTTCGACGCCAACCACAGCGGGTAGGGGAACCTCCTCTTTCTCAGGTTTGGTGGGCTTTGGAGCAGCGGCCTTTTTGCCCTTCTTTGGTGCCTTGGGTGGAGGAAGCTCGAGGATCGGTGGCTCCTCGACGTACAGCTCTGGCTCAGGAGAAAGGGATGGGACGGGGCTATGTTCAACGCGTGGGGGACGCGCCCACCGGGGGACGATGAGGTCCGGGAGGAGGATGGGTGCTAAGTGGGTGCCGGGACGAACGCCGAGAGATATAGCAGCCTCTTGCTCCTTAATAGCTTGGTCGAGAAGGCGAATATGTCGGTCTACCTATCTCATGCGCGGATGAGTGATACAAAGAGACGGGAAAGAGAACGATTCCCTCACACTTTCATACGCAGTCTGCGCAATGCTCACTTTCTCTTCTGCAGTCCGGATAGCCTCTTCGGCGGTTTGGGCAATGCGTTGGAGGAGCGCACGTGTCGTCTCTCCAGGCTTTGGCTGGTATACTGCAGCAGGAGTAGCGTTCGCGCTTCCTGCCCAAAGGTTATCGTTGACAGTCGCTTTGCCATGTGAAGGTTCAGCAGAGTCGACCTGCATTGCAGTTGGGGACGCGTCGCCTCCTTGATGATCAACATCCAGATTGTTCGCCCCCGTCCCGTTGGATTGGGCTCCCTCTGCATTCCAAGAGTTATCTTGAGTATTTCGTGGTGCTAGGATCTCTCGCAGGAGAATATATCGCCGAACTGATGTCAGGAGGTCCGTCTGAAAAACTGCACAAGTCCAAAGTGTCAGAGACACCGATATGAGACGACTCGGACGCGTACCCTCGCTCTGGGAGTCCAATTCCCGCATCAGCTTGAACTGGCGATGCAACGACAACGGCAGCTGTTCGAGAACTAGCGAGACAAGTCGGTGTGTGAGTGCAACGCGCCGAGGATGGCGTTCAAAAGTCGAAACGGACCTTCGTGGTGTTCCTCCTTGAACGCGTCCCAGACATCGAGCTCCTTCTTCCGCTTCTCGGTCTCCTCCTCGTCCGCTTGTGAATTTGGGCCTCCATGGTCTCGAACAGACTCGGATTCGTCGATGGTAGCGACGAGTTGTTCGTCGTCGTCAGTCAGGGCGGCCCGCGAACGTTGTCGTTTGCGACCCATCGTGGTGGGGTACAGACACGGCGCGCGCGGCTTGGTCGTAGTTTCACAATCGCCGCGGCGAACCTCCAAAACCCTTCACACTAGGACTGCCTTGAGAGACCGTCTTCGAGCTGTGTGCTCACTGCCATCTGCCACCAACAAGAACTTGCAACCTAAGCGAGTCAGAATTCGTTCAAGGCCGTTCACACCGAGTCTGATCATGATACTGTCGATCCCAGGTCAATCCCGCCAGCTAGCGTCCTCCTTTCTGATGCGTAACGTTCGTACGTTTTTTACACCCGAGGACGGTCATGTATCTCATTCGTGGACGTGCTAGAAGGTGTCGGTAGGCACCAGCACAGCCTACGCGACGTAAAAGGCTGGAAAGATATAGAAAGTCGTGGGTTCGCCTCCGACATGCCTCGGTGGCATGGCACAGCACCCGTTTTCCGAACTCTCTGCAGAACTCCATCCACGTCGGTATATTAGCCAGCGGAGGTGATATTTGCTGTGGGTCTGTCTGCTCCCTTGGACCGCTGCTTGCGAACTTGCATTCAAGGTTGTCATTTTCGTGGACTTGTCTATGGCGACTGGCGTTGTCGGATCGACATTAGGTGCCGCTCAGTTAGCGGCGACGTTATCCGGCGTCCCCTTCGCTGCGGGTGGGGTGATGATGTTACAGATGATCAATACAGCTTGTTCGCAAGTTTCGTTGCACAAGGTGAAACGACCTCTGGGACGTTATCCTCTTTTGCTAAGACTATTGCCATCCTTCTTCATCACTTCCATCTCTATTATCACGAACAGCAAAAGTCTGCACAGCTGGTTAAGCGGTGCACAACGCTGCTAACCTTCATCAATGAACAGTCCTCGCTGTTGGCCGGCACGGACGTGGCCGCTACCTTCGACGAAGCTGAGGCGTGAGTGCATTCCCCTGTCTAGCGTCCCATCTCAGTTTATTGGATGCGTATTAGTGTCTTATCGAGCGTCCACCGTCGTGTACAAAAATGGGCAGATTGCGGAAAAGTCAAGAGATTCCGTAAGGGAGTACATCCTACCGACTTGTATTCTTCTCTGACGCATGTCTGGCTCATAGTCAAGAGTGCCCAGATCGCGCGTGACCTGGACAGATGTTATGCCGAAGTGGACACCGCCATGGAACGGTTGCATGTCAGTCAGGCCCACCTTGAGGCGACTCGACCACGGACTCACGCGTCCATAGGTTGCAAACCCAGTTGCATTGTTGCGCATGCACCAACGATCGATGGACTTGATCCAGCACAATCAAGCTACCTTGACGGAGACACTACAACAGTACCTTATCAGCCCTAGAGAGATCGAACGAGCTGTTCAGCGACATTTTTCTGGAGGGAACGAGGCATATGAACTCATGCGTTTGGGTCAAGAGGTAGGATTCTTTTCACCATGGCGGGATATGTGCCTCAGATCAAATTCTGGTCCAACAGCGCCTCGTAGGGCTTCGCGAACAGGCTCTCGTTCCGTCCAACACAATCCTTAGTGATGGTCGGCAGATCGACCAATCTCCTGCTTCCTCCTGCCCCTCTTCTCCCATCACGACTGTACAGAACCAGATCGAGCAAGCACTCCTTGATCTTCATAGACTCACTAACATTCCACCCACTATACCCATCTTGAACAATCAAGTGAAAAAGACGAACCCAGTATCTGTTCGTGGTGGTCCTTATAGTCAGGTATTTGAAGGTCGCTGGCTGGGAGAGAAAAAGGTGTCGTTTTGGATATTCTTGTCCACGTTGGTGAAATGTCTTACCCTATGTTTCTAGGTGGCACTGAAAACGCTGCGAATTCTGGACGAGAACGATCCCAAGGCAGAGAGGTTGCAGACGGTTGGTGCTCTATCCAACAGCATGTTCAGTTCCATCCATGTTAAATCAACCCATTTACTGCAGCGTTTCGAGCATGAAATCGCTGTTTGGTCGAAGCTCAAGCACGAAAACGTGCTCACAATGTTAGGTCTCGTGACCAACATGGGGCCCGTCCATATCGTAAGTTGTCAGGTTGACGGGGTTTGGCGATTCATTACTGACGAGTGCTTGCCTATAGGTCTCTCCGTGGCAACTAGACAACGTCCGCAAGTGAGTGTTTGTGTGATACTGGTTCGACGACATTCCAACGATGATCCATAGCTACCGCCATGAGAACCCAGAAGTCAATCCTTTGAGGCTGGTAGGTGTCCTTGGTTGTCCTCAAAGGACAACCTAGCTGACTACGTCCTCCCCAGCTCAGTCAAGCCGCCAAAGGTCTCGAGTATCTCCACGACCAACAGATCGTGCACGGTCATCGTGAGTCTACGAGTCTATCCCAACCGATCCATGTTTAACTGAGCGCGACTTCCCCAGTGAAATGCGTAAGTTCTTGCCCTGCTTATTGGTGTTTCGTCGTCTATTGTTAACCGTCAAAACGTTTCGTACAGACCAACATGTTGATATCCGAAGAGGTAAGGAAAGGTTACAGTCACCCGTCCTCTTCCCACTCAACTTCACCTCCTTCCGCAGGGAATTGTCACGCTCTCCGATTTCGGACTGACCCAAGTCCTCACCGACGTCGTCGGTAAATCGGCCATGGTCATCCTCACGAACATGTCCGCCGTCCGGTGGCATGCTCCGGAACTCAGCGACGGCGAGGACACGACGCCAACGGTGGCTTCGGATGTCTTTGCGTTCGGCATGAGCGTACTCGAACTCCTCACGATGAAGCCTCCTTATTCGCATCGGAGAAGGGACGTCTCCGTCGTACAGGACCTTGTCCAGGGGGTGTTACCACCTCGACCAGAGGGACCCGAGGCAGTGCCTTGGATGTCGGACGAGCTGTGGGAGGCGTTGCATAGATGTTGGAAGTGGGATCCAGAAGAACGCATGCCAACCAAGGAATTGTCACCATGCTTAGAACAGGCGTCGGAATCGTCGACAACATGACTTTGACAATGTAGGATATCAACATAGTTCGAGCTTGTGCGTGTACTATGTAGGGTAACGGACGAAGACCGGGTTGGTTTGAGAACTTTTGATACCGAAAGGCACTGAGATGAAGGTGTGTGTGTGCTATTCCATGATCCGCCGAATAGACAGTCATTTGAGTGATGCGAGCATTATGTTAATGTGCGGAATCCCGACGGATAACATGCAGAAAAACAAGCGGGGTAAAGTACAGCGGACCAGGGGTATTCCTGAGAAAAAGGAAGGCCAGCTCTGTGTTTTAAGGACTCTAGCGACTAAAAAGTTCCCTGAGACATTGGATAGGACGTGAAGGTGACTAGGAAGAAGCTGGAGAGACAAATTAATTCAAACCACACCGACCACTTATTTAGTAGCTGTCGTCTGAAGCCATCCCATAAGCTCCTGCTCGAAAGGCTGTCCCGATGATGATGGACGACTCACTGCTAGCCCGAGCGTGCGACTGGAGTACTGGGACGAAAGGCCGTGTGATTGCGATGACCGGTATGTACGGGAACTCGGACCCATCGAGGTCGAGTGGGAGGGAGTGGAATTAACTCCGTTCGCAAGGATCCGGGTGCTTCGAGCAGTCAAAGGAGTCGGCGCACTGATCTGTGATTTTTTCGGTGTCTCGGTGACCTTGGAAATTCGGGAGCCCGTGAGACTCGATGATGACAGCAGAGCTTTTGCCGTGGCGGGCGAAGGACTGGTGACCTTGCCACGACGACCAGCCTTCAGAAAAGCGTGTTGCAATGCTGCCTGGGGTTTCATCCGTCTCTCAGGATCCCAAACCAAACACCGTGCTATGAAATCTACGAAATCCTCATCTTGGCACCGGAGGACTTGTGCGAGAGACTTGGTCCCAGGTCTCCTTCTGCGGCCCTTGGAGTTCACCACTGGCCGCGGAGCACCATTATTATCTAGACACATGTGAGTGAAGGATCAAGTCACTAATTATGCAACATACCAAAGAAGAGTCGTTTGCGGGAGCTACGATTGACGAAGTCCTTGTCTGGGGGCCCAAGAACCTCCATGATACACGACAACTGCTCTTGTTCGTTTTCACCTGGGAAGATGGGGAAGCCAGTATACAGCTCAGCAAGGATGCAACCCAAGCTCCACATATCAATGGCCATGTGATAGTTCATGCCAAGGATAACCTCAGGAGAACGGTAGAAGCGACTCTGAATATAGGTGTAGACTATGGGAATGATCAGAGAAAGAAGCGATCAGTCGAGAACCACATACTCTTTTCGTGTTCAAAGCAGCTGCTGCCAAAGTCAATGACTTTAATGGCACTCTTGGCTGGATGCTTCAAGAGAACATTCTGCATGCCATGTCAGATGGGAGGTACAAGCGATGAATCCCAAAACATACCTCTGGCTTCAAGTCGCAGTGGACAATCCTGTGGTGGCGCATCAAACATAAGGACATGATCATCTGGCTTGTGAATCTCCGAATCAACGTGGTGGTGAAGCCGACGAAGCCATTTGCCTTGATCAATTCGTACAAATTAATACTGAGCAGCTCCATCGCGATACAGAGATGATTCCGGAAGTAGAAATGCTCAGTCATCTTGATGACATAGTGCTTCTCTTCCGGGTCCTGAAGATTGCTATTCAAGTAGCAGTGAGAGTCTAAGATCAATGCTACGTACCCATTTCCGAAGGTTATCCAAAATCTTGATCTCAACCAATGCTTGGTGGTGGAACCTCTTCTTGTTGCGAATGATCTTAATCGCAACAGACTCGCCAGTCTGATGGTCCCTGCAATTCAAGACCTGACCGAATGAACCCTTGCCGAGCGTGTCTACGACCTCATAGCGGTAAGCAAGGTGATCGTTGTTGACAACAAGGTAGTCGCCACGCTCGTCGTCGTACCCAAAGTTGTTGGCAGAGAAGTCCGGATGAGCTTGCTTCTTCTGGCTGCCTGCACCGACACAGTACACTTGAGGATAGTTGAGACACTCTTCGCGTTCGAAGGCTGACAAGAATTGCGCTTGTGAACTCCTTAAAAGTTCTACAGGGTGTCGGTGGGCAGGTTTGCGTCCGTAAACATTGATAACGTACCTTCTGGCGTAAGTCCGGGACTCGGGGGTATCGGCTCAGGGAACTTGAGCAATTCATCCAACTCCTCCTGCGTCGCGCCGGTAGCCATTTTCTTAGCCTGTTGGCGCCGGATATACTGGAGCATCTCTTCGTCCCCGAGTAATTCTTCCTCGTCTACTGTGGTTGGGACGGGAGAAGGTGTAGACAAAGAATGACGGCTTGATGAGGGTGTACCAGTTTGAGCACGATGTGCGCTTGAACTTGCCGTGTTGCTGTTGCTATTCGAGGTGCGCGAACCTGGTAAGGAAATCTTCGGGCTCAAAAGTTTAAGGCTCTTTGAAGGCGAAAGAGCCGAGAAACGGTGATGATTGTGCGACGGTTCGTTCGGCTGAACTGACACGGATGCTGTTGAGGCCACAGAGCCAGTAGAGGCTTTGCGTAACGCGCTGAACGAAACAGAGTCACGAGTAGATTTACGAGGGATCCCACCTGAAGACGGAGGACCAGAAGGTTGGCGAGGCACTCTCGAGCTAGCCGTCGGAGAAACACGTATAGACTGGCGTCGGGTAGGGCCCTCCGTTATCGTTGACTTTCCACCTTGAGTTTCCGCGCTGTCCAACACGCCGAATTCATTAGCGACCGTCTCACCAGGTGTAGGTGAGGGATCGGTGGAGGGTGCAGTAACGTTAAGGCTGATGCGCCGACCGACCAGAGTGCTCTGCGCCGAGCTCGGTCCCAATCCTGGAGAACCAGCGGCGGATGTACGACTTGAGATACGTGGTATTTTCGTGGGCGTTTCTTTCGATAAAGAGGACATGGAGTTTAGTAAAACCGAGGGTGGGCCGTCTTTCAAATCCTTTGATACACTGTACCCGGTGGTTCCAACTGAAGGCGAACCTGCGATGGTGGGCAGCTGGTTCCTGCTACGGAGGGAAGCATCAGATTGCTTCTGCATCGAGCTGACAGTTTGGGAGGTGACGCGAGAGGATGATCCTGTTCTAGTAATAGAAGTCACGGCTATAGGTGTAGAAATCGAATTGTTACTAGTCTTGAGGCTAGCGACACGCTGTGCAGTCGTAGCGGGAAGCGCGGTCATCTGCATGGGTGGTAAGGTCACAGCCGTACTGGTCTTTTTCGCGTCCGTAGATGACAATGTCTTGGCCGACACCATTAGCACATCTCCCTGGTAATGATCACGTTCCCCGCTTACCTTGCCTCGTTTGCGACCCATGAGGACGGATATCCTGCTCTCGCTCCGATCTTTTGCATCTTGTTTATTTTTCTCCTTCTCTGCGTCCCGCGCGCGTAAGCTATCCTTGGTCTCTTTGCCTGTCCCAGTATCGCTCTTGTCACCATGTAGACTCCTTCTAGACGTGGACTTGAGAAGTGATGGCAACCCTAAGCTGAGGACGGAAGATTTCTTGTGCGAGGCCGGAGTACTAGGTACAGTACGAGTCGAATCCTTAGCAGGAGAACCACTTGCCCTCTGACGATTCTGTGTGGAAGCCGGAGCTGATGGCAGGGTGGGTGAAGTTGACATGGGTGTGACATTGGTGGGTGGAATCTGCATACTCTGTGAAGAGGAACGCCGGAAGAACGGAATTGACGAGGGGGTGAGACGTTTGGATTGATGTCTCCGTATAGATGAGGCTGGGCTGAGGGGTGCGTTCTGTGGAGCCGACAACCCAGTGGTATTATTACTGCCACTAGAGCCAGTTCCAGGACGGCTAGGAAACCCCCTTTCGCGATCGGGTGTCTTAGCGGAGAGGATAGCGGGCGATTTCGGACCACGGGTAGATCCGACAGAGGAGAGGGACGCGAGGGACGCGGCAGATGCCATCGCGTCAGGCTGAACGGGTGACCAAGGTACATTTGGAGCCACAGGGGGTGAGAGGGCGTGTTCCCTCGACGTGGACTTGCGCAGTTGCTGACTAAAGCTTTGCATTGAACGCGGACTCAACGGGAAGCTAGCAGTCTTGGTATTTGAAGGTGAATAGTCCTTGTCTTTCATCGAGGAGATAGAAGGTGAGCTCGTCAACTTGATATTTAGCGCATTAGAGAAACTCCATTTCTTTGAAGGCGTCTTGGTAACAGGTGGCGCAGACTCAGGAGCAGAATGACTTCCTTGATTCGCAGACATGTAAGGATGAGAAGCGTGAGAGTGGGTTGAAGGCTTCAAGGCCATGGGAACCTCAAGAGAAACCGTGCGATCAACCTCACTATCGTCCGCTCCAGAAGGGGGAAAGGAAATGCCGTGCGAAGACTGTGGAGGCGAACGATAATTTGACAAGTCCTTCGGTAATGGAGGAACTGGGGGAACAAGATCCTCTTCCAAAGCTTCTGCACTGGCGGCAAGTGATCCGGTACGATCCTTGTATAGCGCGCCATCACCACCAGAATAAACACTGGAAATGTCACTACCCGCGCTGTTACGCCTTCCCTTTCCAACACCAGTAGAATGCCTGCCTGAACCGGAAGGAGCAGAAACTGAGGTCGCACTAGTAGCAATAGATAAAGATGCCGAATCCCGCGAGCTCGTAGGGGTGCTTGTATAAGTAGTAGAGGAGGCAGATCCGCGTTTAGGAGTGAAGCTAAGGCGCGCACCAATTGACCCATGCTTTTTCGAGGGTTTCTCAGGACCCGAAGAGCTGTGGTGCTCATCCCCACTCGTGATAGTCCCTGCCCGTACTTCATGGATGTCTTGGGTAACGACATCTCCAGAGGAACTGGAAATGCCAAGCCCTGATATTGGCTGACGAGACTCCTCCTTTCTCTCTTTTTCCTTGGTGCTACCCCTTCGGCTGATCTTTCCACCCTCATTTCCGACACCCTCCCAGTGCACACCAGACCGTCCAGTGGTGCTTCCCGGTGTTCCAGGTCGACTCACGCTCGTCCGATTTAAACTACCCACACTTGCACGCGCACGAGCGGTCTTTCCAGACAGTCCGTCCAACTTGCGAAGAGCTTCCGCATGGGCGTCGTCATCCATGCTGGACCAACCTTCCTGAGTCCCACGGAGGAGGGAGTGCGCAACATTCGGCGAAGGATGGCTGTGAGAAGATTCCTTGTTTGATGAAGAAGAGGGGCGGTGCGGCGGGGTTGTACCGCTGCCAGCATGCTTGAGGAACTGGTGGATAGATGTCGTGGAAGGCGATGGAGGTAAATGCGAAAAGTCAGTGGTGTGGACACGCCGAGGATGAGCCACCAAAACAGGATCGGGTCCGGATGAGGAGTCTCCGGCAGATAGTTGACGTGCATGTGTGTTCCGTTCACGGTCCACGCGGGAAGGGATTGCAATCGGAGTTGATTCAGTGGAGGGTGCGGATTTAACTGACGCGTTCGCGGAGATACTCTCCCTGCGACGTTCTCGTACTCTATCACGAGCGCTGGTAGCTGATGCTGTTGATGCAGTGCTACGATGCTTACGAAGGGAAGAAGCCTTCTCCTCTTTGGAAACAGGCTGACCACGATCCCTGGTCGTAGAAACGCTTGATCGCTTCGAAAGCAACAAACCCGATTGATCCATTTCAAACTCGTCAGATGTGCGTTTCTTTGCTTTACGAAGAGGGGTGAGTGGAGTGAAAGAGCTTGGGGGCGAGGAAGACACGTCGCTCAAGAGGGACTGCTCGGTTGGTAGGGGCGGAACAATGGGAGAAGGAGGCTCGGGCGATGATGGTTTTACGCGGTCGAATGGATGTAAAAGATCTGGGCCGTGGGGCTGACGAGGGTAGAGAATCTCTTCTCCCCCGCTCTCGTCTGCCATCGAACGCCGAGGACGAATTGTACGTGTCAACGGTTTGACATCATCCTGGAGGGGCGAACGTTAACAAATGCCCCAATAGCCAAGGAAAAAAAAACCTGGTCCTGGTCGTCCAATTCGCCATCGACTGCTTCGATTGTCCATGGACTATCCGGACCATCAGGCTCAACGTTTGGGACCACGACTTCGGCGCTGTCTTCTTCCCGAAGGACGTTGAGAGCATTGTCGTCATCGTCGCCTGGGTTTTCCTGAGTAGACCGTATGAGCTTACTCCAGCGGGGGGTAGCAAGTTCGCCGACTCCAACGAGGCTATTTCGGTCAATGTTGGCGGGGTCCCGTGCGGGCGTCAGAGGAGTGGACGGATTATGGTGAATGCGGGTCTCCGGGGTGACACTCGGAAGAGTTGGTTCTTGGGCTGGGGAGTCTGACGGCGATTGAGCGCCACCAAAGTAATAAGGATCCAGAGACGATGTGGACGATGCTGGGCGTGAGAGAGAATTCTGGTCTGCGTCGACCTGCAACGAGTCCTGGGAAGAGGCCGGCTCCGGGATGTGGACACGGGGCTGGGACAAGCGCGCGTCAAGAGAGGATGTGCGGCATGAGACGCAAGGGCGTACTTGGTTTGAGTGGGCATCGCTGCCGGCTGAAGGGACAGGGCCGCTGGGAAGGGAACCTGGGCCATCGACGAGGGGCGTGGTGTCCGTTGGGTGGCGAGAGGCGAGTGTCAGGGGATCATGGTCGTGCTGGCTGTATGCTGTAGACATGCCAGAGCACCAAACAGGTCAACGACAGCGAGGGAAAAGGAATAAAAAGGAAAGAGAAAAATGGGCCAGGTGGTGCTACGTCGGCGCTGGTGGGGTCGTGGGGGCGAGCGAGACACGGGCTGGTCGTCGTTGGCGACGACGAGCAAGAGGCGTGGGGAGAGAAAGTCGGGAGAGTTGTTGATGTGTATTTGTACTGCGCCACAGGATGGCCGCGAAGCAAGTCTCCGCTACTCAGACGAATATTTCCATCCTTCTCGCCGTCTGCCTGAATAGACAACCGAGCTTTGAATTGGTAGCTAGAAAGTCGAGTCGAATGTTTTTGTAGTGGAGATCTGAACTCAGTGCCGGGCCTTGACATCGCTCCGCTTCCTCATCAGCGCCATCGACCGACAGTCCGCCGAGCTCAGCGAAAGTCCCGTCTCCATCGACCTCGATGTACGTTTGCAGACAGCGCTACCCTACACCAACTGACGTCTTTGCCATGTCTTCCACAGCTGCCTCCTCCCTCGCTATATTCCCACCCCCGCCGTACCACCGTCGACTCGCCGGTGCGCCCATTCAAATATCGCCTCTTCGGCTCCCACCACGTGAACCCAACCACAGAACGCGGACGCCCTGAGCCAAGTTTGTCGAACGCGTGTCCGAGCCTTCGGCGACAGTCTTTAATCTTGACCGAAATCATACACAAATCGTCAGCTCCTCCATCATCCTCCATCTCTCCCCCCCTTTCTCTCCATCGTCCCAAACCTCCCCTACCCGCCACCATCCCCTCCCCGCTCTTCCACAGTACAAATCTCAGCTCCATCTACCGTCTTCATGTCCTCTGTCGAGCGAAATCAGACGCCCGACGGCGACGACCTCCCGGATTCTCAATCCACCGACCTCCAGCCCCAGATGACAGTCCATCCCGTCGGTGGCTACTCAAGCGTGCCCATGCACATGTACCCTTTCCCACCGGGCCTCGTCCCTCCTCAGCCCCTCCGTTCAAAGCGCAGGCAGGTCAAGAACGCATGCACAAACTGCCAGAAAGCATGCAAGAAATGCGACGACGCCCGTCCCTGTCTCCGCTGCGTCAAGTACGGCATCGCTGAAGAGTGCGTCGACTCCCAGCGAAAGGAGAGGAAAAAGGGTGTGAAACGTGGCCCCTACAAGAAGCGCGATGGAAAAGGTGTGCCTTCGTCTTTCTCGCTATCTGCAACATCCGCCCCGTCTCTCTTTCTCCCTCCCTTCCTTTCCTTTCTGACTTTGATTGAGGTCGCGCAGGCAACAACGTCGACACTGTTGACGCGCCAGAGCAGCAGAGCATGTCTATTGCACCAGGCATGCCCCCGCCCTCGGCGTCCCCGCCTATGCCCCCCTACATGGCCGCCCCAGTAGGCTATGCGGCGGGATTCTATGGGCAGTTCCCCGCCCCACCTACCCCAAAACCGGGTGAGGCCCCAGCCTACTACCCCCAGTTCTACATCACACCTGTCCCTCCGCCGAACCACAACGGACATGGACAGGACGGTGAACAACAGGGGTATGCGCAGCCGGCGCAATTCTATCCGGCTACGTTTCTCCCGTACGCCCCCCAGCCGTACGGCCCATACATGGTCCATCCCCATCGTCCCGATGGCCAGATGGCGATGACCACGCCTCAATACGCGTCGTTCACCCAATTCTACGGAAAGCCACCTTCCGCCGGGGGCTCGCATGAGAACGGGAGGAATGATCATGGTCATGGGGATGAGAACTAGATGAGACGCTGCTGTCTGAACTAGACTGCATCTGATTGTTTTTTTGGTTATCTCACATGCTCTCCTCGTTAACCATCCACATCGTATGCCTTCCCTTTTTTCTGGCTATGTATACACCTTGTAGGTCGAATGATAATGCCGTCTCACGACCCATGTCATGCCTGTTGTATATTGTAGTACTATAACACTGTCGATACCTACTGCCGGCCCAGCAGGCATTGTTGCCTTATCTTACAGCACACTCGTTCACGTTCCAATCCGCCGTTGATCTGGAAGCCAAAACCCTCAACGGATATGAACGCAATGACGGAGGGGCGCTACCAAAAACGTCGGTATTGCTCAGCACGGTCCATAAGCCACAACCCCGCGTCAGTCTGGGCCGATGCTCCGGATCTCGATCCAGGAAACAAAAACTTCGCTGTTGCGAACCGGAGGGTCGCTGCTTTTGGTCCCCAGCTCCACTGCTCAGCGGCGTTGCCAGGACCCTGCACCGCTATTCTCCTGAACCTGGGATGGTTTTGGTTTTGAGGGCGCCGACATTGGGCGGGTGCCACAGACAGCGCGCGGAGGGGTCGCGGCTGTGGCCATGGGAGTGACAGCAGACTATAGTAAGAGCTTCGAGACATATCCGGTCCTTCCGCGCACCGGTTACCAGACAGTGGTCCGCTCCAAGAATTTGCTATCGTATGACGCCCACGGGACTATCCACTTGAAACAAAACAGACTCCGTTCCAATCACGACGGTTCATTGACATCCCTCCTCCAGCGGCAAGGTAATCGCGGGTCTTTCGCCACATCTATCCCTGATGCAGGCGTTGAACGTGCGCCAAGACAAATAATGATGAGTTCAAGCAAAACAAATTCTTCGCAGAGGGCCGCAGAGGACTTCTCAACAGGTGGCCGTGGGTATCACCGAGTGCCGTTATTTGTCCCGCATGTGCCATGGTGCCGCATCACCACGATCCACTCTGTCTGCATTCAGCCTGAACTTACTCGAAACGTGTGCCCCACTCGCGACGTGCTTGGCATTTGATCCGAGGAGTTCGACCCGAACCTGAAATCCCTGCAGTTCTGTCACCCCGCGCCCAACTTGAAGGATCGATACACTTTCATATTCACGCGAATGATTAGGTTCTTCATGTCACAGCGTGGCCGCGTCTACTCGTCTCCTTGTATTATGTTCATGATCCGAGGAACGGTGTAGACAGCCTGTCTTGATGGACATTGTGTCCTCAAAACGAGGCCCATTTGTGCACTGAACGTGCCCTTCCCTGGCGCCTCTGAGGGAACCAACGGCGGTGCGCGGCTATGCGTAGGTTTCTAGCATTGTACTTCCTGAAATGGTCACCAGCCATATGCAGTTTTGTTCCTCCGGATGTGTGATCGCGGCGATTGAGGGTGGTCATATGAACTTTTAGGGGTTGGCTAGCGTCCAAATGTGCATGGGCGCACGGGGGTTTGGAGGACTGCCCCATGGTGTAACGCTCTCCCAGTTTGCTGACTGCGGATCTGACTATCGCCGTTTCTTCCTGACGGTAGGGGCGGAACGGCAACGGCAACGGCCCCTTCCTGCATGTATTGAAACAAATGCCACCCGCGTGACGCTTTGCGCCGTCGGTAAAGAGTGGACTGACCTCGCGGTTGTATGTACGTTCTCGTATGACACTCTGACTCGTAATCAGGGATGTCCAGGTCTGCAATGTGGAACGGTTGTAATGACCGAATAAGCTACCGAGACCTGTCAGGTGGGTGACAAGTGACCCACCAATGTCCCCACCAGCTCAGCAGGATCCCCCGTTCCCGCGAAGTTCTGGGGCAACCTCATACTCCCCGAGTGCTGCGCACCCTTGATTGGCATGGGCCAGATACAGACGCGTTGCTCAAGTTTTTGGGGTCATGAATTTGGATCGGATCATCCCCAGCCACAAAACTTACTGAGACATGGGCATTAGTGAGACGATGGATCGATGAAACTGAACTGGGAAATTAATGCTGAATCAGAAGGTAGTCCTATGTTGGGCGAATTGCAGATCCCTTCTCCATGATGGTCCGCCCGTGTGTGATGATCCAATATCGTCGTCGTGGGTTCTCCGCGGTCGAAATCGCAGATCAGACGAGCCGTTATCCCTATGATCTGTATGGTTCCGCTGATGAGTCCAATAATGTGGAGGTGGCTTGAGCTGCCCAAATAGTAATATGTGGCAGTAACTCTGAGCCCAAACATGACCATACAACTTGCCACTGCTTTGATTGCTGTAGCCCGCAATACGCTCACAACCTCCACGCACCTGTTCCCCATGAGGATTGCAAGTCCTCATATTTAGGACGTTGTAAAGTCAAAATGCCTGTCGAATTACCCACCAACCACGGTGATAGTCAACTTCTGACACGGTCACTTGGTTCAGCGAGGTCTTTGATTGGCCTGCAACTGGTATCTCGATTGGTTACGTTTATCCTCAACCAAGGCCTTGTCCGCCTCGCCTCACCTCAAGCTTATGGCACGGTAGCTGTCCAGTTCGAGCTCCTTACGAGCACCATTCTCTTTCTGAGCCGGGAAGGCGTCAGGAATAGCCTCCTTCGGGTTTGGCCGCAGCAAACGAATGTGAACAAACCTTCAGCTATATCAGTAGCACAGTGTGCCAATCTAGCAGCATTACCCTTCTTCTTCGGCCTACCGACCACACTCGTTACCGTCACGCTTTATGCATTCTTTGCCAGCGAAGCTACCGGAAGCCAGCCTCACTTTTACCTCGCGTTATTCAGTTATGCTATTGCTGCCGTTGGTGAATTGCTGAGCGAACCAATGCACAATCGGTGAGATACATTTGTGAATCATGGTACAGCTCCGCCTGACCCCTACAGTGCCATGGGTGAAGTGCGCATAGCTGTACGGGTAAGAGCTGAAGGACTTGGAATAATCGTCAAAACTATCACAACCTACCTAACATTGCTTTACGACAGCAATTCTCGGCACTCAGGCGAGCTAGCTTTGATGGCATTTGCTCTGGGCCAGTTAGCATACAGTGCAACCATATTTTGGGTGTACAGGTCGCAATTTCCCGAATCAAGGCTTTGGCCAACCGGTCTACCTAAGCAGCAGCGAACCTCCAAGTGTGTCACTTACCCTCCTAGCTTCCTCTGCCTCTGACGCTGAAGCTCGATGGAACAGGCAGAATCTGTGGAGTCACTCAATCGTCGAGTTCTTTGACCCTGGTACACTGCACCTCTCGATGACGATGACATCTCAGTCGATTGTAAAACATTTCCTCACCGAAGGTGACAAATTTCTTGTCTCATATTGGAGCCCTCTCCAAGATCAAGGAGGTTATGCGATTGCCGTTAATTATGGTATGCCTCTATGTATCTGCAACATGATGTTGGTTTCGTATTTTCATTCCAGGGTCATTAGTCGCACGCATAGTCTTTCAGCCGATTGAGGAGATGTGTCGAGTATACTTCTCCAGAGTTCTGTCAGGTACCACGTCAGAGAAGAATTCAACTACGGCTGGAACCTCAGATGACTTGGGGGCGCTCAGTCAAGCATCCGGTGCGGTTGCCTCTTTGCTTTCGGTTCAAATTGCATTCTCCATGCTTGTCGTAACCTTTGGTTCTTCATACCTACCAATTGGTTTGCAACTTTTACTGCCTGCACAGTATATGTCCACGAGTGCGCCTAAAGTCCTGTCCGCATGGCTATGGTACATACCAGTCCTTGCTCTCAATGGAGGGCTAGAAGCATTCTATTCCAGCGTTGCTACCCCGCAAGACCTGCGCACACAGAGTCGGTGAGTTGTTCGTCTTCGGCGGGTCACATGGTTCTTACGCTGTGCAGATGGATGCTCGCCTTCTCGATAATCTATATCCTGTCTGCGACTGCGTTATACAACCTTGGATTTGGTGACACGTCGCTCGTGTACGCCAACACCGTCAACCTCACCGCCCGTATATGGTACACGGCAACTTTGATAGTAGTATACTTTGGGAAAAGGATGAAATCCCACCAACTTAGCCTTGCCCGCGTGGTTCCTGGGTGGAAATTCTCCGGCATGGTCATGCTATCCTTTTTGGTTATCTCCAGCAACGAAACGAGACAGAACCTTGCAGAGGAAGTGCAAGGGTTGGGCCGCAGAGCATTGTTCTCCACGCGGGTACTCACCCACGTCGCGTTGGGAGGTGGATTGGGCCTTGCGTGTGTTGGGTTATGGTGGATAACGGAGGGGAAGCGATTGGTTGCTCGAGAGCGGATCAAAACAGAGTAGATACGCCATAACTTGAGAGACACTTGCTACTAGACTTGGGCTCTACCCAAGCCACATTGCACTGCCACCGGGTTTCGGAGTTGGACAACTTACGCTCACACTGCAAGTTATTGTCCTCCATCTCGGAATGGCATCGGAGGTCGTCGTAGAACCTATTGACGAAGTGGGTGGATTCGGTGATCGGTTTGCTGGACCATTATGATTTAGACATTTGCGACTCAGGCCCAATTGGCTGGCGATAACGGCCAGATTTATCTGTTTCAATGGCTCGCGGCTCTGGAGAAGAGTCTCAGAGGGGTTGCTGTCGTAGGTCTCTATCCTTTCCATGGATCGCACGTGGTCTCATCACTCTCTAGGATCAACTAAAATCCACACAACTTTCGGTCGAAGAAACCTTGCTGAAGGTGGTATGTGGCAATGACATGTATCCACTACCCGGTCGCGGGCTGCGCAACCTTGCAGCGAGATGTTTCATCATTCAGTATACTCGAGGCGACTCAAGGACGCTGTTCGACACGCTCCGAGCTCTATTGAAGACTGCAGGAGATATGAAAATCGATAAGAATCTAATTCGAATGTAAGTTTTCAACCCAGCACGTCGTATTGTTTTCGCATTGAATGGTACTAGAGCAGCATTTTGGACGATTGGTGAACTTATGGCCACCTTTGGTTCCCAGGTACGCTCAGAAACCCTGCTTCGCTGCTGAAGCTTCAACCCAAGCCGTCTCTCCAGTTCATGTCTTTCTTGGCTGAAATCGCCACCATCTCCGTGAAAACCTTCAGATCCTCTAGTGTAAGAAAATAAATGTACAGTTGCCACCCTGAACTCTGATATCTTTCGACCAGACCCCACAGATGCGTTGTCATGCTTTGATCATGCTTCGCAAAGCCTTGAGTTCAGCGAAGAAAGCATTGTCGGATTCTCTCGCCAAAGATATTCTCAAGAACATGAAGAATGGGCTAAATGACAAGGTTCTTCCTGTCCAACGAGCGGCCGCTGGGGTAAAGTTCCTTGCTTTCCTAATCTTGACTCTATTCTCATGCCGCTTCAGGTCCTGATTGCCATGTTCTCTCCAGAGGAGTCGGTAACGCTCACAGACGTCGAGTCTGTGGTCGGAATTTGCATAAAAAGCCTAGATGGCAGTGATCGGCTGACAAAACAGTCGCTCGCCCAACTGGTCGGTCACATGCTTGCGGCGACACAGGTCCTCCGGGTTTCCGCTGCGCCTGATCCTCCGCAGAAGGGAAAGAAAGAACAAGAAGATAACGATGGGACGAACCCTGCTGTCTCGGAGAGTATGAAGCCTCTCCTTAGTCCTGGAGAGATGCTGTCACAGTTATCCGCGCATTTCAACAAACCGCAGCTATCACGAAAAGCACGCGCAGGTATCTTCGATTTCTACGTTGCGTTGTTGACGAAGCTCGGTGCAGGCTTTGCGGAGAGCAATTATGGCCTCATCGTCAATCACCTCATGGCTGAGGTCGTCTCGAACCCAAAGAACAGTTCCACGAGATACGACAGACTACTCATCCAGAAGCTGGTCGGAGCTTTGCTCAGGGATCTTATTGCAACTAGAATGTTGAACGAACAAGGACAAATTTCTGCGATCCAAGAACTTTCCTCATCTTATGCGAAACGATGGCCAGCTCTCATGCCTGGGCAAACGGCTCCGAATCCCACCGTCCTAGCGATCGTCTTAAAGGAGATTGCAGAGTTGTTGCAACAGCTTGGCAATGCACCTCCTCTTGTTCAGGTGATTGTGATCTCTGATCCTTCCGGGGAATTTTCAACCTAGCATACTCACTCTCAAACGTTCGTTTAGGACGCAATATCGGAGCCGTTGTTGAACCTCTTGACTCACCCTAGTCACGGAGTTCGTGTAAACGCAAGCTGGACTCTCAGGTGCTTCTGTTTCTCGACCCCCTTGCGTTTGCCCAAAGCCATACTCTCAATTTCGGAGGCGTTGCACCGTGACATAGAATCGCTACAATCTCCAGCCGCGCCCTCTGATATCAATCGACGTGCCCTGGGACATGCCTATGGTTTGGCAGGGTTAGTCGCAATCATCCCGCACCGTCCTTTGTACGTTTCCTTCGACATTGCATCCAACGTCCTCGATACAGCCACGAACCTTCTCAAGCGTGCGAGTGAGCATGATATCCAGATGGCAGGCGTTGAAGTGGAAGTTGCATGGATCCTAATTGCGTCGTTGATGTTACTTGGGCCTAATTTCGTTCGGTCACATCTCCCTCAGCTCTTGGTGCTCTGGCGTAATGCGCTGCCAAAGCTAACGAGCAAAGACAGCGTTCCCGGTCGTAGTGTCACCGAGTGGGAGTTTCTGCTCCATGTTCGGGAGAACGCACTTGGCGCCATCCTATGTTTCCTCCTTCATAATACTCCTCTGGTTACCCTTGATGTTTCTCGAAGGATTTCCTCCTTGTTAACCAACGCCCTCGCATTTACGGCAGCATTTTCATCTCAGCCGTCAGAAGAATCATCTTCCGGTCTGGAGGGTCCGTCCCTTCGCATGAGAGAAACCTTACTCCGTCGCAGAGTGTTCCAGTGCTTTACCACATTGGGATCATCGACACTGACCGACTCCGTTCAGTCTAGTCTGCTGCAGTCCACCATGTCCGTTTTTGCAGGACCGGAGGGCGACGGCGTCTCTGCGATGCAAGCTTCAATTGCCTCCTCTTCTGGCACCTTCACTACTGTTTGGAAAACAGCTGACGGATTTGGACATGGAGTGACTACAATAGACATCGTGGACGACGAAGCCGAGGCTCATTCCAAAGGATTGGAGACCGGTAGATTTATGCAAGAACAGATTGAGGACCTTACGGATCTACTCGTATGTGCCTTTGCTCCGCAACGATAGTTCACTGACTCTTCGTTAGCTACGTACCCCGGTGCTTGGATCATGCGAGCACGACACGCTCTCATTATGTCTGACGATCCCTGCCAGGAACGATCGTATCTTTCTTGATTGTCCGCCTTCTACGTCAGCTGTTGTGGACGCTTCGATTGAACTGTTCGCTCGACTACTTCCCATACAGGATTTGACGACAGTGACCCGGACCGTAACTCAGCTCGTCGAATCGGTGAGGTCCCCGAAACTCGACAAGAACTCGGGTCGAAAGGCAGCCGTGCTTATTAACAGCGTGGTAGCTATTGCCCGCGCTCTCCGTTGCGCGATGGAGTCTCACTCTCGCCA
>QFEL01001713.1:9353-27302 GCA_003316195.1 Neoboletus brunneissimus | reverse complement strand
TGTTTGCAGTACACTTCATGCACTCCATTAAAGTGAAACATTGGAACACTTTTGGGAGTCACTGTACAAGTGTACGGATGGCGTTCACAGGTGTGAGACAGGGGTTGAGCCGAAAAAGGAATAGGGGTTAGGCGAGTTGTAACAGTTACAGTTTAACCAGGGAAGGGTGACTGTAGACCCGAAAGGGGCAGCTCTGGGGCAAAGGGGAGCAAGGACAGAGGTGACGATGCAAATGTGTCAGACAGGACACAGGGGGAGGCAAGGATCGGAGGTCTGTAGCCTCAGTCGACTCAGGTCTAAGGCCTTGTTGTTGAGAGTGAGGGATGTGAAGGTCTAAGCTGGTCCAGTGACAGGTCAAGATGGATCACACAAGGTTGAGCTTCAAAGGTAGGATTCGGGAAGCTAAGCTAGGGTACAGGAGTACTAGCTAGCAGTCTAAATAATGTACCCTGGTGCGCACAGACCAAGTCAGAAATGGTAAGTACTGGGTGAAGGGGAGAGGGTGCGCATGGTGTCCAAGCAGGGGTACTACAGCAAGGGCATGAACTAACACGGAATGGGAACAATAGTTGGAGATGAAGAGCAGAGATGAAAAGGGGCACTGCCCAGGGTGGAGGGGAAGGGTTTGGAATAGAACCTGGGCTAGGCTGTGTCACTTAAGGTTTAAATGAAAAGGGTCATGACCAACCGTGATCGACAAAAGCATAAAGGGGTGAGAAGCATAGGCAAGGCTAGGGCAAGCAAAGGAAAAAGAGTAGGAAAAAGAGTAGATGTAGAAATGAATCATAACAGGAGGTAAAACTGGATGATATCCAGCCAGGCTTTGGACTTCTTATAGTCTCCATCAAAGGCCTCAGGGGCTCCAATATGAAGTTTGACAGGTTTGGATGAGGACATGGTGGGAAATGGGGTAGGGATGGGCAGTCGAGTGTTGGGTGGTGGATGGTGTGAGGAAGAAGGGGCAGGGGTAGGAAGAGGGAAAACGGGTTGGGTGGCAATCGGAGTAGGAAAGGGCAGGGTTGGCTCTCAAGGGAGGGAAAGTTGGATAGAAAGCTGGTGGCTTAGGAGGAGGCTAGAGTGTTTCTCTTCTTCATCAGGGATGGGAATGTCAAGGGCAGTGGATTGTTCAGACTCTTCCTCAGAGGAAGGGTTCTCTTCAGTGTCGTATGGGAAATCTGAGTAGGTGGCATGCCACCCATAGTCGTCAGAGGGGTAGGAAATGGTGGGCGGTTTATGACAATAGTAACCACAATGAGAAGAGCTTAGCTTTTGTTATGGTTCAACCTAAGGAGGGGTGACCGTAGACCCGAAAAGTGGAAGCTCAGGCTGAGAAGGGCAAAGGCAAAGGTGGGGGTGAAGTGGTAAAGATGCCTAGGGGAAAGATGCAGGTGGAGGCGAGAATCAAAGGTCCAAGGCCTCAGTCGACTCAGGTCTAGCGCCTTGTTGTCGAGTACAAGGGATGTGAAGGGCTAAGCTGATCCAGTGACAGGCAAAGTCAGATCACACAAAGTAAAATGGCCCAAAGCAAGGCTTAGGCAAAATCAACTAAAACTTAACCAAGGAAGAGGAAAGATGACTGAGAGGAACTATTGGGTGTAAACTCCCAAGAGAACTAGACTGGAGATACCAGCCGTAGCTCCCTGGGCTTATATAGCATTCTATCTACTTGTACATGTTGTGTCTAGATCTCTGATCTAGGGCATAGGGCGAGCAGTAATTAAATAAGTGAGGCATATGCATGTAGAATGGAAGAGAAGTCATAAAACGGAGATGAACGTGAGAATGAATATAACCATATATGGATAAAGTGTCCATCTGAGATCTGGGCTAGCATATGACCTTGTCATGTGACCCTCAAGGGGTATCTCAGAGTTGCACGGAGTCCGTTGTCTCCTAGAGAAAGGTAAGAAGTAAAATAAAATAGACGTGGTTGCACGTGATCCAGTCATGTGACTGAGGAACTGAAGAGAAAAAGTGATAAGTACGAATCGCGAGTACACTCTGTTACGCAACCGTAACACAAAGGGGAGCTTCAAGGTGTAGATTTGGGAAGCTAAGCTAGAATACAGTCGTGCTAGCTAGCAGTTTAATTAAGGTACCCTACTGCGCACAGACTGAGTCAGGAATGGCAAGTATAGGGTAAAGGGGAGGGAGTGTATGCATGGTGTTCAAGTGGTGGTACTACAGCAAGGGCATGAACTAGAATGGAATGGGGTCAATAGCCGGAGATGAAGAGCGGAGATGAAAGGGGGCACTGTCCAGGGTGGAGGGGAAGGGTTCAGAAAAGAACCTGGGCTAGGCTGAGTAGATTTAAGGTTTGAAATGAAAGGCACTGACAGAGATTGGCAATGGGTCATGAATAGGAAGGCATAGGCGAGAGATGTGTACCATAGAGCAGGAAAAAGAGTAGACATAGGAATGAATCATAACATTCAATAGGATTAAGATCTGGAGATTGTGAAGGCCAATCCAGGACATTGATATCATTGTCTTCCATTCACTTTTTGGCTTTTTTGAAGGTATGTTTGGGGTCATTGTCCTGTTGAAAGATAATGTCCTTTAGATAAATTCCAGATTTCTCCAAGCTGGGAAGCAAGTTGTCCCTTAAAATGTCCACATATTGGTTGGTGTTATGATTTTCCTTGGTTCATGGTACCCGGCCCAGCTCTCCCGTACCCGGCCCCCGGCTACACCTCATTTTCCATTCCCGGTCTCGCCCAGACTCCCTCCGACTGTGTTCTTGTTCGTCGCCCCTGAACACGGCTCTTACCAGTTCCCTCGGCTACCCCTGGCCTCATGCCTTTCCCCTGTCATCACCCTTTGGCTGTATTACCACCGCTGTGTCACACAGCACGTCTCGGTATCTATTCACGGTCTCTGTCTCTCTACTTCTCCCACAATCCTCTGTGGTCTATTGATCCTGGTTGATCGCCTTATTATTGGCTCGGTTCCTATTCTACTCTCGGTGGCTTTCCCCATGACACTTACTATAGACTCTGGTGCTGGTATACTCTGCTCTATTGCTCCCTATTGGTGCCAGTTACCTTTTATGGACTATTCCCCACAGGCACACAGATCTTCTTGCATTAGTATATATATAGGCCCGCCTTATGCGGCTATGTATCTTAACTTAGATCTGATCCAAAGTACCTAGCTTCGAACTCTTGGCAGAGAACCTTCTCAGTCAACTAGAGCCGAAGTGACATCACCTCTAGTTCCCCTCCTGTGGACGGAAGGAACCCCTCGTACCTGCGCAGGACTGTACCCTTATCTCGCCTCGGACGCTGAAACCGCTCTTTGCTGAGCGTTCAGTTGCTGGGTGCAAGATCTACTTATTACGCAAACGTCAGTTACGCTTTAGCCGGCTGACGCGAATGTAACAGTTGGCATCCATTCTCCCCTCAACCTCTGCAAGATGCCCAACACCTTCCCAATCCATACACCCCCATACCATGATATTTCCTCCTCCAAATTTCACTGTTCCCTGAACTTCTCTGTTAATAAGGCCTTCACCTGCCTGTTTCCATACCCATTCCTTGCCATTTGACCCTATTCTATTGATTTTGGTCTCATCTGACCAAATAACTTTTTTCCAGTCTTCAATAGTCCATTCCTGGTACTTTAGGACAAAAGCTAAATGCTTCTTCTTGTTTCTTGTAGCAAAAAGTGGCTTTTTTTTCTTTGTAACAGCCTTGAATGAATGGTTTTTGAGAACTTTTCTTACTGTTTGTGAGAAGACTAGACCAGGAATGATGGAATTGACATGATGGATAGCCTGAACAGCATTGGCAGCTCTGCCTGTGGTGATTTGAGTAATGATAGCATGCTAAGAAGTGGCTTAAAGCTTGGAGGGACAGTCAAAAAGAGGTATAGGTCTGTTAGAAAGGAGATCCCTGAGTATCCTAGAGACAGTAGACTGGCTGACACCTAGTTTGGAGGCAATATGACAAGTAGAATGACCATTAGAGGCCAGAGAAAGAATATATTCTTTTTGAGAGGAGGAAATGGGATACATAGTGTTACAACTCACCTAGCCCCTATCCTTTTTCAGCCCTAGCCCCTGTCTCACACCTGTGAGAACTGTCTATACGCCTGTACCTCACCCCTCGTCCTCATCCCTCCTTGCCTAGGGAGGCTGTCACCATCTCCAACGTGACTCTCCTGCTTGATCTTAGGACCCGACATCACTCGGACTCTTCATCTCCCACCCTCGTCCCCACCCCGAGTTACCTCCTCCGTCCTACCCTCCACCATAGACCCGTTCCCATGCCTATCCAGGAACTCCCTCCCTCCCCATCACCTAGGACCTTCACTGGTCACATCTGGGGATCCTCCCCATCACCGTCATTTGTCCTCACATCTGCCCAGGATCTCCCCCTGGCGCCCTCGTACGCTTTTTCTTGTTCTTATTCACCTTACCATTCTTCATTTACCTTACCTTCAGTGCTATTGGCACACCCTTTGCCCCAGTCATGCGTCTTACCGATGTCATGCTGTAGTTCGCTCTTTGCCCCTGCTTACGCAGCCTTTACTTTGTTTATTTCACACTTGTCACCCTAGCTTACGTGTCCCTCTGATGCCCTCACCCTTTGCCCATGTTCGGGCTCCTCTTCATTCGTTATCCTTATATACAGGACGATCCTAGCTAGTAGTACCCTAGCTTCAGCTTACCGGTTCTTCCTCTGGGCTTATACCTAGTTCCTACCGGCTATACCCTTGTGTTACGTTCGCGTCAGCCGGCTAAAGCTCGACCGACGTTTGCGTAATAAGTAGATCGTGACCCAGCAACTGAACGCTCAGCAAAGAGCGGTCTCAGCGTCCAAGGCAAGATATGAGATATCCCAGCGCGGGTACAAGGGGGGTTCCTTCCGCACCACTGGGGAACTAGAGGTGATGACTTCGCTAGGGGCTCTAGTTGACTGATAAGGTTCTCAGCCGAGAGTTCGAAGCTAGGTACTTTGGATCAGATCTAAGTTAAGGTACATCCGCATAAGGCGGGTCTATATATATCAAATGAAAGAAGACCTGTGTGCCCGTGGGGAAGAGTCCGTAAAAGGTAACCGGTACCAATAGGGAGCAATAGAGCAGAGTATACCAGCACTGGAGTCTATAGTAAGAGTCTGTGGAGAGCCACCGAGAATAGAATAGGGACCGAGCCAATAAGAAGGCGATCAACCAGGATCAGTAGATCTCAGAGGATCGTGGGAGAAGTAGCCAGACAGAGACCGCGAATAGATAGCGAAACGTGCTGTGCGACACAGTGGTGGTAATACAGCCGAGGGGCGATGACGAGGGGAAAGGCAAGAGGCCGGGGAATGCCGAGGGAACCGGTAAGACCCGAGTCAGGGGCGACGAACAAGAGTACGGGTCGGAGGGAGTCAAGGCGTGACCGGGAGTGGAAAATGAGGTGTAGCCGGGGGCCGGATACGGGAGAGCCGGGCCGGGTACCGCGAACCGAGGAAAATCATAACACCTTGTATTCATGTACCCTGCCTATGCAACCTCCTTGATCGCCTTCTTCTGTCGTCTGGCACCCCCATCAGGACCTCCTCGATAAGAAATCGCTTACCAGTCTATGTCTCGGGCCTACCCAGGTTCGAACATAACACATAGGGAATTTGAAAGGCAAGAGAGATTAAACCAACCTTTAAATAGTGTCAGTTGAAGTGATTACTAAGATATAGTAGCTATGATAACCATCTGTCATGCTTCCATCAAGGGTTACATGTGACAGCTGTCAAATATTGACAGATCTGACAGGTAGTTACGTAATTGAGTCAATGACATACTGAATTGAATTGACTATATCTCCATGAATACTTATTCAAATTACATAAATTCTTTTTTGGAATAAAGCCAGGGGCAGGCACATTCTGGCACCCACTTTCACTTTGGCTCTATTTGTTCATGTTCCTGAGCTATATAAAGAATACTCCAAAATAGTAAAACATTGACTCAATTTTGGAAGTCACTGTATATGGTGTGCATGTAAGCCGGTCCTGAGCTACCCCAAAATAAGATGGTCAAAGAGCACTCAAAGAGTGCTTAGGAATGTAGATGATGAATATCTAGTCAAATTACATAAATGCTTTTTTGATGGATAGCCAGGAGTAGGTACATTTAGCCATCCATCTACACTTTGGCTCTGTTTGTCCATGTTCCTGAGCCATATAACACATACTCCAAATTGTTCAAACATTGACTCAATTTTGGAAGTCACTGTACTAACAAAGCAGGTGTCTAGTAGAACAATCTAGAGATCATATGGTTTGATTCAACCATTTGCATTCCTAGCTTTGGCCATATATTCTTGACCTTGGGCAGGCTATAAAAGATTGTGATTACAGACCTTGTATGAGCAAGTATATGAGTATATGGGTACTGTATATTCAAGTTCAACAATTTTTGTGATGCACTAATACATATCACCATGATGGTCATGAAAAGACACAGACACACTGTCTTCTGATCAAGAGAGATGGTCTGCAAACAATTCGCAATCGTGTGAGCTGCTTGCCAGTTTCGAGGCTCCAAGTTCGTAGCCTGCTCGATTGGAAATGAAATGATCCAGGTGGGTGAGTGTTTGCGTACTATTGAATGTACCATAGTTAGCTACATAGTAGGCTTTGTCTTGTCTTGCTTGATTCGGACGAACACGGAAGTGACCGCAACTGCATCCGACCCAACTCTGCTTGTTCCAAATTTCATTGCAGTTTCTACGACCGACTAACTCAAGCCATGCTAGCAACTCGGGCGTCGACCGCTAAACGTCTGGCACGCTCATTCGCCACCGTCGTCGACTCCAAGACCTCCGGAATAAAAGTCGCCGCCGTCGACAATGGTCAACCAACAACCGCTGTCACCTTCCTCGTCAAAGCTGGCAGTCGGTATGAACCAAGTCCAGGCGTCGCTCATGCCTTGAAAACCTTTGCCTTCAAGGTTTGTTCAACTTTTTCACTCTGGCAGCCCACCAAAAAACTTGTAACACCACCTTCTAGAGCACGGCGAAGCGGTCGACGCTCGGAACTGTACGAGAGAGCGATCTCTACGGTGGTGTTCTCTCCACAAGTCTGTCACGCGAATATCTCGCATTTACCTCAGAGTTCCTCCGCGGTGACGAGTACGTGTCTTTGCAATTCCCTGTTGGATCCGTGGTATCAACCCACTTTTTAGGTCCTTCTTCACTTCCGTGCTAACCTCCGTCCTCACCACCCCTAAATTCCTTCCCCATGAATACACGGAATATGTCCTCCCTGTCGTCCACGATGAGGCTACTGCTGCCTCTCAATCGCCAAGCACTGTTGCCGTCGAAGCTGCGCATACCCTTGCCTTCCGTACTGGCCTCGGTGCATCCCTGTTCGCGGGCCCCCATAGCCCCGTCTCCCTCGAATCCGTGAAATCTTTCGCAAAAGACGCTTTCACCTCGGGAAACGTCGCCGTTGTCGGTACCGGCATCGACTCGACACGTCTCGCGGAACTCTTCGACAAAGCTCTTGCAGATACTGCCCTCCCCACAGGCTCACCCGTCACGGCCGCACCTTCGAAATACTTTGGTGGCTCGACGCGAATTGACTCGCATGAGGGTCCTCAGACCGTGTTCATTGGCTTTGGTACCACGACACCGTCACCTGCGTGCTCTGTTCTCAGTGCACATATCGCACCGAAGCAGTCGTTCAAGTGGCCCTCTACACGTCCTCCCGCAACCGTCGCCTCGGTCCACCTTCCTTATTCCGATGCCATTTTGACCGGTGTTCTAGTTCAGGGCGCTGATGCGAAGAGCGTGACGGAGGGTGCCAAGGCCGTCGTTGAAAAATTGAAGAAACCCCTAAGCATAGACGAACTCACGGTCGCTGTTGCACGTGCTAAATTTAGCGCGGCCGCGGCCGTCGAAGGTAGGGAAGGTCTCGTGGAGGCTATTGGCAGTAAAGTGAGTTACTCCGAAGTTTTCCCGCATTCCCCTGTCGGAATAGACTGATTGACTTTGTTTGCTTAGATTTTCTCCAATGCAAATGTCTCGATTGAGAGCACATTGGCTGCACTGGACAAGATTGATGCAGCAGCTGTCTCCAAGGTAAGTGTCTTCCAAGTTACCCTATTCTTCCGGTCACTGAGTGTCTTGCTTTACTTTGTAGGCTGTTTCCGAGCTCACCGCGTCTGCACCGACGTTTGTTGTTGTTGGTGATGTCAAGACACTGCCATACGCTGACGAGATTGGGCTTTGACTACCATGACCGTGAGGAGTGGTACAACTATCATGTGGATGTAATGATGATAGATAGAGTCATTGAAACCCAAGCTTCTGTTTTTTGAGGATAGTTTGCTAAATTGAACATGGCTGGGTGATCCACAACATCCGAATTTACTTCCTTGTGCCATCCAGGAATTGACTGTTTTCAATTGTTACCGTGAGCTCGTTGCCGGCGCGTTGATCACTGGACTGACCATTGAGTCGCTTTAGTATCTACTACTGTCTAGGCACCTAGAACGAAAACACAGACAATGACACGAATTGTTTCAGACGACTGACGTGGTGCGACGGTACTGTGGATTGTAAGTAGCGTGACAGTGTGACTGACTGTCCGTTCATGCCTCCTGTTAATCTTCTTCCACTACTGGCCAACATCCTCCCCAAGACCCACCAACCAACAGGGACTTGGTAGAGTCCTTACATTATGTGGATAGTGCAAGAACCATGTGGTGTATGTTATCTGGGTGGCCTCTCCTAAACTCAGCTTACCTCCTTTCCTTGCACAGTGCATGAGATAGCATCTGACGAGGACTGGATCCGTTCAGAGATTTATCGAACAAAGCTATTTGCAGCCCATATTCGAAGTCAAGGTAATTGGGGTGGAGGTCGTCACATGCTGTTAACTGCGTCTTTTGTTCCAGGTGCCAGTGCCGAGCAGCTAACAGGCGATGGCTTCCGCGCTGCTGTTGCAGCCGCGACGGCTGAACTGAAGAACGAATTCAACGAGGAATTTCGCGGGCTTGAGGAGGGCATCCAACATGTTCAGGAAGATGTCCAAACTATGAAGAATGATGTCAACAAACTTTCCTTGCACATCAGGTACGTTGAAGCCCAATCGCACTGCCATCACTGTACTCATTCATCCTATGTATGCCAGGAATATAATATCAATTCATCAAGTTCCCAGATGGCCGCTGGCCGGATGAACCACCTGTATGTCTACTTTTTCTGTATCTGCTTGCTTAGCTCGATTGTTGTTGCACGCAGCATTCCCTTCCGCCGCTGTACACAGTAGGTGTCTCGTGACTTGGATGAGCAGCAGACAATGCAGTATCACGAGGGATATCAGCTAGGGATTCCTGGACAGCGTGCTAGTAGAGGCCGTGCTGGTACGCAACGCAGGAAAGCCGAGATTGCACAACGCATTGGATGTACATCCCTCCGTTTGTAATGTTCTTGAGCCTGGTAAATCCTGTAGGACAGTGTCAGTCTGTACAAGTGTACGTTGTAGATATGTAAACTTAGTTTTTGTGTAGCATAGTTCAACGATCAACACCACACTGAATAGCCAGGCTGGGGCAGGCTGATTGCGAGTGTAGTAATTGCCCATCCGCACCATGACTTGCTCAAGACTCAAGTTCACTATCATTAACATTTCAACCACCTGTACTGAAGTTGACCATTCGACAGCCATTTATTGAAAGAGACGCAGGAAGGAAGACGACGTGCTTAGTTGTAAGGGATAGTGAACTCATTGTCAACTTACTCCCGGGCCATCAGTTGGTGGTCCGACAGCGGCAGGCAATGGCTGGCAGAGGTTGCCGTTGAATGACCGGTACATGCATCGCCTGAACGGACTCCGAAGCAAACGCCAACAAGCATCGTAGTATACGTACCTACAAACAAGACCCCGACCCCGACCATTTCTACACCTGGAATCCAGGAACCTCTCGTCCGCTGGCACGGCTTGAGCAGCAGCGGGGCCTGAGTTTGGATCACTGCGCAAAACGGGCCGCTGCATGACCGTCGACTTCGTGCCGATCTCGTCGGTAAGTATGGCAAACTCGAATTCAGATCCATGTACAAGCGTGAAGAGGAGGGTTTCATTCTGTGTTCGACTGGCATGAGATAGAGTTCAGTGCCGAATCAATGAGCGTTGGACTTGCTCGACGAGGGAGAACCGGTATCCGATGCATGCTCTAGGGCCGTCGAGGAAGGTCAGGCTGGTGACCCCACACGACTGGTATCTGCAAGACGGCCTCCAATATTTTGCCACCGTTCTAGCCTACAATCCGTGGTGGGACGCATGAATGGAAGAAGAAAGCCACACAGATGAAAAGTGACATACTTGGACTCATGTGCATCAGGTCCCCACAACTCTTGCGATCGGTTGATCACCAATACTGCGCGGCATGGTGAGGATGTGTATTGAAATCACGATGGGACACAAAGGAATCCCTGATAGTCGTGGAGACACCATATTTATCCACGAATGATTTTTCGACAGGCAACATGTCGTCCCTGTGCACATGGTAGGCAAAGGGTCATTCTCACAACCGCATCGAGGTAAGGAAGTGCCATAAGCTCGTCCATTGATGAGGTGTCCGTGTCAACGGAAAGGAGCTCTTCTCGGAGTTCGCTCTCCAGATTCGTTCGTTATCGCGTAGAGTGTCCAGGTACCACCGTCAAGTCCTAAAATGTTTCGGGAAGCCTAGTGTGGCACCATACCTTGTAGCTTCATGACCGGCGACCAAGAGTGTGGGGACCTCTGCGGAGGAAGGCGTCAGACTTGATACTCGACCCACGTAGGGAAGGGGGGATGGACATTCCAATACGTCTTCGTTAAACGGCCACTTTGTTGTCACATAGATGATAATGCAGGTTCGTGGCATGAAAAGGATGTTTATAATACTAATGACGAAGACGGGAACCAAAGCTGTATTTGAAACTTAACAGTGGTCAGTGGTATCTGATCGACCGGGAGACAAGTGTCAATAGCTCATCTGCGAGAATCAGCAGCGAGACTAATTGCATCAAGGGTGATTCTATTTAGCTATGACACGACGGCGAGACAGGCACCAATGATGGTTCCTGCAGGATCTTTGGCAATCACAGAAGACCAGACATCACGAAGCTGTATTGACTACGGTGAGAGATCGGCGTGGAAAGGAATAAGATGCCACATACTTGGACAGCTTTTGCATAGAAAATGTCAGTTAACGCCCGAATCCGGGTCAGACCGAATGCAGGGTTCTAAATGTTGGCTCAGTCAGTGTATATCTGCAAGGATTTAATGACCATAATACGTCTCTGTTTAGACAAGGGATCCGTGGGCATCGACAAGACAAAGAAGAAACGGATGCTAACCTGCTGAAGGGTGAGCGCCTTCGATGACGATGACACCTAGGCTGCGGTCCTGGGTCAACATGTGCCAACAAAAACTGCGTGAGGAAATGACACACCACCGCCAAGAATCTGGGACATGATATACCCGGCCTGGAAGGACTTTTGGTACTCGCTGCTGTGGTCAGGACATGGTTGATGGCCTGCGTGTCCATGACGAACAGCCGGCTAGTCCAGAAAACCATCGTGATTAGAAGTGGGGGAGAACGATAGGGCTAGTACAAGTCCACCATGACAGACCTCGTCTGAGTTTGCAGCCGAGGTAATTTCCGGTGTTGTCCCGAAGCCAAGTTATAATGTACCTCGCCACTACCACTAGCACTAAAAAATCCCCACGGCGGTGTCTTACTATCCTTTAAACCAAGCGAGGGACGACGTCAATTCGATTTTGTGCACGACGAGCGTCTATAGGTCGGCGGTAGTCCAATACGGGGAGAAACTGCCAACGTATTACATGTCCAGCCCCGACATACCGCTCCACATCATCGCACCCAACTCACGATCACGCGCAGCGTACGTTCCCCTCACCGACCAGCACAGCTTCAATTCACAAGAAGACGACCGAGAACCCGAGAGAACAAGCATGCACGCGGGTGCACTCAGGAGCGGTGCTGCGGTGCGAACCACGACTCGTGGGTTCGGGAGTGGACGTTCGAAGGGCAAGGGGAAACAACGAGAACGGTATGCAGACGAGTCAGACGAGGAAGCTACCTTGTTGGGACACGTCGAGAGGAGTGCGGTCGGTGATCCTGACGGCGACGACGACGGTGACATTGGAGGTGAGGGACAGGGCTCGACTAGGCTGAGGCGTTTAGAAGGATCGCAAACATCTAGGGTGCGTTAATTCGTTCTGCGGGATGGTCACAATAGTCGTAGACGTTAGTACTCATACCTTGACTTTGACAGCGCTCATCAACGCTTAGCAGAGCGGGAAGCAAAGCCAGACAGGACAAATCCCGTACTATCCCGTTCAGACCTCCAGGTAGGCGTTTCGGTTCTCTGCTCACTCAATGTACGCTGATTATTGATCGCTGCGCATGATCATTGTCGCTATTTTGTACTCTGCAGAAAAATTTCAATCCCGCTTTCCTCCCAACATCGTTCGCAACCAAAAGTACAACGTATTCACCTTCTTTCCGGTTGTTCTATATGAACAGTTCAAATTCTTCTTCAATTTGTATTTTCTGCTCGTCGCACTTTCGCAGTTCGTTCCTGCACTCAAGATCGGTACGCCAATCAGAATATCTCCTCTCCTTTCCCATCGCGTCTCATGAGTTTACATCTTGTTTAGGGTTCATAATCACGTATGTTGCACCACTCGCTTTCGTCCTATGCGTCACAATGGGAAAAGAAGCATACGATGACTACAAACGCAATCTCCGAGACTGCGAAGCCAATTCTCAGAAATACCTGACATTGGTTCCTCCTTCCTCTCACAAACGCACGAGTTTCCGCTCATCCGAGTCGACAACCCTATTCGATGTCTCTGATCCCGAACTCCAGGAACAATCGCACTCTCATCCGGATCCAGGTCCACACACGCGTTCCGTACCATCTTCGTCTCTCAAAGTTGGCGATCTCGTGCTCCTGGAGAAGAACGATCGCGTACCCGCCGACATGATTCTACTCCGAACATCCGACCCTTCTGGAACTTGCTTCATACGTACCGATCAGCTCGATGGTGAGACAGACTGGAAAGCCCGCGTCGCCGTTGCTGTAACGCAAAGCTTGAAAGGGGGCGAAAGAGAAGTTATGATGCTCGAGGGAGAGGTTTACGCTGATGCCCCGATCAAGGATATCCACAATTTCGTCGGAACTGTCACTGTGCACTCGAGGTCTGACTCAGGACATGCACATGGGAACTCCTCCCCGAGTGTGGAACCCCTTTCGGCAGAGAACATGCTTTGGGCAAATACTGTATTGGCTGCGGGATCTGCTGTCGGGTTCGTAGTGTATACGGGAAGCGAGACGAGGGCAGTCATGAATACAAGCCATCCTGAGACAAAGGTTGGGCTACTAGATCTGGAGATTAACAGACTCGCTAAGGTACGTTTCGTTTCAATATATTAAATTGTCAATCCGAGGTCTACCTTTTCCCTACTGATGTAGTACTACTGAGATACCGACGCTAATGGTGTACTTTTCTACTCGCTTCTGTTAGATCCTTTGCGCGGTCACGTTTGCGCTCTCCGTGGTGCTTGTGGCGTTGAACGGGTTCCGCGGGCTTTGGTATATCTATGTATTTAGGTTCTTGATTTTGTTCTCGTCCATCATCCCTATTAGGTGCGTTTCCTATCTTCATGCCCTGAATCAATGTTTATGCTAACCACTTTCCAAAAGTCTCCGCGTTAATCTTGACATGGGCAAAACGGTATACGCACAGCAAATCATGTCGGACAGCGAGATTCCAGGTACGATCGTCCGCACAAGTACCCTCCCAGAAGAACTTGGAAGGATCGAATATCTGCTGAGCGACAAGACTGGAACCCTCACGCAGAACGGTTCGTGTTTCCGTTATCACATACCCGAGGGTATAACTGACAGAAACTACACTAGAAATGGAGATGAAGAAGTTGCATATGGGTACGATATCTTACGGGTTTGACTCAATGGACGAAGTTGCGCATCAGCTTGCGGTGGCGTTTGGAGCGGAACACGGTACGTCGTTTTTCCTTGTTAAGAGCAAAACAAATCTGAAGTCTACGGATTCGCAGGCGCCAGATCTGGGTCAGTTGCAACGGGTGCACAGCTTGCTACTCGTGGCCGCAGAGATATGTCCTCTAGGTTGCGAGATGTCGTCCTCAGTCTCGCGCTGTGCCATAATGTATATATCTTTCTTCCCTCACTCGCGCGCTTATTGACCGTTTGGCTGCCCAGGTAACTCCGGTAACGAACGACGACGGCACTATAACATACCAAGCGTCTTCCCCTGACGAAGTTGCCATTGTCAAATGGACAGAGTCGGTCGGTCTGACACTCACTGCACGGGATCGTACCTCGATAACACTACAAACGCCTGCTGGTTCCTCGTTGAACTACGACGTCCTTGAGCTCTTTCCCTTCACCTCCGAGTCAAAACGTATGAGTATCGTCGTACGTGAGACCAACACCGGAGAAATTTTGTTCCTGCAAAAAGGCGCGGATGTGATCATGGCAAGGATCGTACAGAAGAACGACTGGCTGGAGGAAGAGACTGGGAATATGGCCAGAGAGGGGTTGAGGACGCTCGTGGTTGGCAGGAAGAGGTTGACAGCACAACATTACGCAGCGTTCAAACAACGACACCACGAAGCGAGCGTGAAGACCGAGGGAAGGAACGAAGCGATGGCGGCTGTCGTCTCGGAATACTTGGAGAGAGATCTGGAACTGCTGGGTTTGACGGGCGTCGAGGACAAACTTCAGGATGAAGTCAAGTCGTCGTTGGAGTTGTTGAGGAACGCTGGGATCAAGATTTGGATGTTGACAGGCGATAAGATTGAGACGGCGAGGTGTATCGCAATCTCGACTAAACTCGTCGCGCGGAATCAGTACATCCATGAGGTCGCGAAACGTGAGTCCAACCTTGTTTGTCTCTCAATTTCCTTGGCGTTAAGCGACTTGTCAGTGAAAACGTCGGATCAGGTTCGTGACGAGCTCGAGTTCTTGCAATCAAAGCTCGATTGCTGTCTTGTCATCGATGGTGAATCCTTACAAGTACGACGGTCCCTCTTCTGTGTATTCAACTAATCTGACGTTCTTTGCCGCGATAGCTTTGTCTGAACTTGTACAAGAATGAATTCGTCGAAATAACCACTAAACTGTCTGCTGTCGTCGCTTGCCGCTGTTCCCCTACGCAGAAAGCAGACGTGGCACGTCTCATTCGTCACTACACAAAGAAACGGGTGTGTTGTATTGGCGATGGTGGGAACGACGTGAGTATGATACAGGCTGCAGACGTCGGTAAGTCCAGCACATCGACGGTTCTCTACTTCACCTAATCCGAAACTCACTTGCTCCCATGTTGCTAGGCATCGGAATCGTGGGCAAGGAAGGAAAACAGGCCTCCCTCGCCGCTGACTTTTCCGTCAACCAATTCAGCCACCTCACCAAGCTCCTCATGTGGCACGGCCGCAACTCTTACCGTCGTTCTGCCAAGCTCGCCCAGTTCGTCATACATCGCGGGCTGATCATCTCAGTGATGCAAGCCGTGTTCTCGGCGATATTCTACTTTGCACCGATCGCATTATACCAAGGATGGCTCATGATTGGCTACGCGACGATCTATACGATGGCGCCCGTGTTTTCGTTGGTGTTGGACACGGACGTGAACGAAGATTTGGCATTGATATACCCAGAATTGTACAAGGAGCTCACAAAGGTACGTGTCGCGTTCACTCCGCGTGTGTTCCGCGCATGGATAGTCACACTTTACGAATCTGTTTTTGTCAGGGCCGAGCGCTCTCTTACAAGACGTTCTTCCAATGGTTAATGATCAGCGTATACCAGGGTCAGTCTACGTTCCAACCTGCATCGAGAAACTATCCTGCTCACGCTTTTTTTTTTGGTTGTTGTGAACGCAGGCGCAGCCATCATGCTCGTCTCCCTCGTGCTGTTCGAGACCGAATTCTTGAACATCGTCTCCATCTCTTTCACCTCGCTCATCCTAAACGAATTGATCATGGTCGCCTTGGAGATCACGACTTGGTAAGCCTCGTCTCTTTTTACCCCGTCCCCCTGTCACATGCGGTCCTTGTTGACATTGTTGACGTCTGTGCATATAGGCACACATACATGGTCATCTCTGAGGTGGTCACGCTCTTCTTCTACGTCATCAGCGTCGCGTTCCTGCCGGAATACTTTGGTGCGTGTCTCGTTTTGAGCCTCTCACCCGAGAGCGAAAACCGATGTCATACTCACCCCCGCTCGCTCGCCAGACCTCGAATTCGTGGTGTCCACTCGTTTTGCATGGAAAGTGGCCGTCATCGTGGCGATCAGTGCACTCCCTCTGTACGTCATCAAGTTGATACGGAGTCGGATCGCACCCGCCGCGTCGAGCAAATTATTCTAGCCTTTAGCATAGATATAGTCCCCGGACCTTCTTCCCCTGCTTACTTTTGTAGAAAATAAATACATAACTCATCTTAGGTGGAGGACTTGTGCGCAATACCAAAATTTTTCAAATCTTTATGATGTATTTCTGCTTTGTTTACCTCGACCGTACCATCAACTAGACGGGATATTGCAGATGAAGCACATGAAAAAAAAAAGTAAACGAGGGGAGGAGCTGCAAAAAAAACGTCTCCAGAGTCAACAAGGGATCGAGGGGCGGGGTAGATGGAGATGAAGAAAAAAGAACAAATGAGGCTACTAATGGGATGGTACTACACTGATTAAGTAGAGTCAGTTGCCAGCGTGAGGTGGTGAAGAGGGATTGATAGGATTAACGAATGCGTTTGGGAAAAAGCCTGGGGAAGATTGCCAGGACGGTTCTGGACCGATGCTCCCCCACAGCGAGCCACCGATCGGGGGTGGCCGTGGTGAGCCAAAGCCGGGTGGAGGTGCGGGAGGACCCCAGGGTGGTCGTGCTTCGATTACGGCGCGCGGGCTGGTCGTCGTAACCCAAGACTGGCCGACAGCACTAGGTACCGTACGCCTCCCGGGTGGCGGGACGACTTCGTCATCGTCTGCTATGAGGGCGGATGATCCGAGGACGCCCTTTGGACTGGGAGACCGACGAACAGGCGAACCAGACCCTGACCCTGATGCTTCGCCGGTAGTGGGTCGCGCGATGGGTGCTATCGGTGCTGGTGGCGCAATCGGAGTGATGGAAATCGGCCTTGCAACAGGGCCGGGACCGGGCTCTGGCAAGGACGCCTTCCTGGAAGGAGTAGCAGCAAGCAATGTCGGAGAGGCAACAGGATTCTGGGTCGTTTTCGATGGAGGTCCTATGGGCGCGGGTTGGGGAATCCCACGGCCAAAAGGCGAGTCGAAGGGTAAGGGTGATCCAAAACCTCTCGGGAGAGCAGAGGGGGCTAGTGGGGGAGGCGGCCCTTGTGAAATCGAAGGCCCAGGTCCGAAGACTCCGAACGGCGGAGGCGGCGCATAGGGAGGGTGTGTAGTCGGTGGCGGGACCATGCCTGGAGCTGGGGGGTACAAGGGGGCTGGGGGCGGTGGGAAGGCGTTCGAAGCAGAAGGGGCAACAGGGGTAACAGGCTGAGATGTAGTGGCCAAGGGGCGCTGAGAACTCGCGCGAGTTGGAGTCGCTGCTGGGGTTGGCGTAGCCGCGGGCTTGTTCAGTATCTTCTTCGTAGAGCCATTAGTGCTCTGCGAGCGCTGAGTGGAACCCGAGGCACGAGGAGAGGTAGGCTGGCGGGCAGTCTTGGCTGCAGCGCGTTGCTGTTGCGCAAGACGTTCCTTCTCGGCTTTCTCCTCTCGTTCCTTCGCTAGCTTCTTCTCTCGCTCCTCTTTTTCCTGCTGCTCCTTCTTAGCAGCCTCGCGTGCCGCCTTGTCAGCAGCAGCCTTGGCCTCCCGTTCCTCTCTAGCTTTGCGCTCCCTCTCCTCTCTTTCGCGTCTCTCCAGCCTCGACCTTTCTTCCTTTT
>QFEL01001700.1:3774-15653 GCA_003316195.1 Neoboletus brunneissimus | reverse complement strand
CCCTCGTTCCCTTTGATCCAGCGATGTTCGCGACCATGCACACTCGGTGCAAGAAATTCAGACGCGCTATTTGAATATCCTCCTCTTCCTGTATCGGGGGTCCGAAGATGAATTCGAGCTAATCAACGATGGAAAGCATCTAGAAGTTGGGGAGATGCCCTTTCCGCGTCGTTGATATCTCGGTGACTACATTCTCTGCCCGGGTGCGAATGAACAAGTCTTCTGGCAGAGGCCAGAGCAGTCGGCTAGCCAGCTCGCCTCGCCGGCCCACGTCAAACATGCCAGATTTGACCACTATCAACAGTCTCGAGAGCGGATTCTTGCCGTTTAAGCACTGCATACAGGTCGCTTGTAACCGCACACGACAGGAATGGTTCGGATGGGTAATTTGTTTGTGGGCCTCCAGTTGCGGTTCAAGGTGGGCGCAAGACGCATGCGTAGATGGGTCGCCATACCTTTCTCCATGTGCTCGACCGAATCTGGGAGTCCAAACATGACGTTCAGGCCGAATCGCTGCCCCAATATCGTGAAGACGTGACTGGTGCTACAAGGATCGAAATGTCCAGCCCCATACAACTTGGAGGACGCTGTGCACAACGCTTCGTGGGTTTTCCCGTGCGCAGTCTTGAGGAAAGGCTACTATCCGTCATCAACAGTAAGCGCCAAGAACAACTTGAAAGGGAAGGGGCATTACAAGGGCCTCTCGTAATCCATGACGTAATCAAGCCTTGAAACACCCTCCACGCAAACATCTGCGCTCTGGTGTCATCCCAGTTGAGTTGCGGGAGGAAAAGTTCTTCATCATCTACAGCGACGCGAGTAGAATTCTCTGAAGTAGCGGATGATCAGCAAGCTTGTCGGGACAGCACTTGTCACGCTTAGGTTCTGGTGTGGGGGGCGAAAAGTCAGTGACCTCGGAAGTTATCGAAGCGAATATGACCCAGCCAGTATGAGTCTCTGCATACGTGTAGTCGCCACTGCTCTACAAAAAATTTCTGCCGGACGACATCCATTCGGACCGCAAAAATTTCGGTTGAGCGGGCGCACTTCATCGATTGGGATTACCAACTCGGGCTCGTAGGGAATACCCTCGCGAGGCTGGCGCCGACTTTCCCAGTAGAAAGAACCATAGGAAAACGAGAGGGAACGAGGGTGAGCCTTCTGTGCTGGTCCGGACCACGTTACTCAGGTATGGCTTCTCCGACACTAGTTAAAATCGTTACCAGATACGGAGCGCGCTTTAGTAATTTATTCAATGCCAGTGTCAGCTGCACTGGTGACTGCGATGTTGGTGGAGAATTTGGATGAGATTAGCATGAGCCTACAAGAGGTAGTTAGGTCGGATTTAAGGTGCGGAACGATACACCCACGCCTTTTCATATTTTTGAGCGGATGGCTTCTGTAAACCGAGTAGTGGTCGTGACTGGTCATGGCCATCGGCTACTGTCGGCTAATAGCCGTTTCACTGAAGATTTTTCAGATAAATCCCTCAGTCCTGGCATTAAACCCGAGAGGCACCAGGCGCTGGACGTATCGCACATCTGACCGGCCCGATGCATGATGGTTGCCTTGACATTGTGAGTGATACAAGATACTCCTCGAACGTATCAAATAGAGCAGTGCAGAAGGGCTGGCCGATGGTTTAGTACTTCTCCACGGGAGAAGGGAATTTGGTCAAGGTATCAGATAGGATTGAACCACGCGCAGGGAAACACACGGCGTCCTGTTCCTCGCGCGCAAGTTCATGTAAATTACTATGATATCCTCGTTTCTCAACTGAGATCGGTTCAGCCACTACAGATGCTCGTGAGGAAATGAGCATCCCTTTACCTCAGTTAACATTCTTGATTTGCTGGTTTCCAAACCTGGGCGATGGAATAGAACTTGGTGGAGCACCCAAGAGCAGCCCCAGCCTTCTTGAACAACTTCTCGCCATGGGTCAAAATACTGGCAGAAGTAGTGCTACCACAAGGTGAAGTTGAGGTCACTTCGAGGTAGCGTCGGAGTCTCACCTCGGGATTCTGAGGTAAGGTGAGGCGCGTGGCCACACAGGGTAGGTTGGAGTGTCTTTCGCATCGATGAACTAACCCTCCATCGCTTGACCCAGGGATGTTCGGGGAACGGCCAAATCAAGAATAATGTTTCTTCGAAGGAGAGTAATGTTCCATGCAGTGACGATGGGGTAAACGAACGAGCTCTCGAGGGCTGATGCCTAGACTAGCGTAAGCACAGAGTTTATGGTCAATTATCCAGTGTCGACCAGCGGTCGCTTACCGAAGTGTTGTAGTATACGTGATGTGTTCCAGTCACTGGAAGTGCCAATGAACACTCCTGTTTGATCGAGGTTGCTGACATGGATTGTCTCGTGGATAGTCTCGAGATCCTTCATCGGAGTGAACGTGGCAAATATAGGGTCGTAAGACCCCGTCTCATCTAGCTGAGGACACATATGAGCACATCCTATTCTCCCGAATCAGCGGGATCTTACAGATGTTGAACTCTATGATAGTCCATGGTGTAGGGGTGATGAGGCTCGACTGTAGAGAAACTCGCGCCCGACGAGAGCAATGTCGCATGCTGGTAAGACACGATATTTGGCCCCCCACAGGATAGAATTCGTCAAGCAGATATGAAGAAGCATGGCGGAGTACTTGAGTTAGAGGCTAGCTGCCCCTGTTTTGATATGCCCTTCACCATAGACGTGTCGTTGAAGTTCTTGGCGGTTATGCACCGACAAAGTGGCGACCGTTATCTGCGAGGTGACATCATTGAATGAAACGGTGTCCTGCCTTTTTTTATGGCTAATCTCCTCGATGAGAGGCTAGGGTTATTCATCATTCATTGTGGTGTTCGCGCGGCGTTTGTTGGGTAATCTGCGATCAGGAGAGCTGGTACCGAATGGAAGGATTTCCATTAACCGTAGGGATATCAGCTTGGACGAGCGACCTCACAAGATTGGAGCTACTAGATAGACCCGTGAGGCAACTGACTGCCAGTAACAAACTGCCCGTCCCGAGGGTAACAGAACTTTGTTTCGGCTGCGGAGCACTTTGAGCAACCTAGCACCAAACATCGCCGCTCTCTATCGGGATCCCCCACCATGCACAATCCCAAGGTTAGGACAATTTGTTGAGGTGTCATTTCCGCTCAAATTGAAACAAGGTAGTCAGGAAAGGAGACTTTAGCGGCTTGCAAGTTTAACAGGCAAGTTTTCCAAGGATTAGGAAGGACGTTAGTCTTGCAATCCGAGGTGGTATAACCAGGTTCCACGGAACCAAGCGTCTGATTCCCGGGCACATCGGTTTGGCGCACTCGGAGGGTAAATCCCTTGAATAAGCACCAGCGAGTAGCTCTAGGCTTGGCTAGCCACATTCTGTAGATTCGCGGCAAGGGGCAATGACGGAGATGCCACAAGAAGCGTTACCAGCATTACGAATAGGAATAGTCTAGCCCATGTGGACGTAAGTTTAAATGCCCACGTACATGGGTAGATGACGACCCACGAGGCTGTTGGGAAGCGAAAGGGAATAGCGGACCTGTGGGGCTCAAACGAACATGTGATCTCTTTTCACATAGATACCCTTACTAGTAGTGGGGTGCATGACTTTCCTCCGAGATTCTAGCAAGACAGTGTCCTTGAAGTAACTCGCAGACAAGCTACGGTGACAAAAACGGTGACGTCGACAAAAATCATTAACGAACGATGTATAGTCTGGAAATTGATAACAAACTTGGGTACCTTCTCTGCCTAGTGGGCAAATCGGAGGCAACATCGCATGTTAGGACGTACTGACCCGCAATAGTTCGATTGAGCATCGGGTCTGTATCTTTACGCCGTGCGCGTGATCATGATGGTCCTTGTTAACGAAGCAAGGTTGCTATAGCAATTCCCACGATGTTCTTCAAACCTCTTTCAAATGCTCCGTTTGTTGGCCATCCATGGCAGAGTACTTTGAACACGCATGTTGGCCCTATGCACTGTGTCAGGCGGCTTACTTGCAATGTTGTAGGTTGGGGCTGTTATTCGTTTCGCGATAGCTCCAGAACTGCATGGTCAGGTTTGTGTTCTCGAGATTTACTCGCTCACTATCATGGTGTGACGATCCTCGCTTTCAGTCGCTCGGAGTCCGTGCCAAACCGTCGAGGTTATAAAATGACATTTTAGAAATACTCGAGAGACAGCCTCTTTCTATTCCGCCAGCCGCCAAGGCGGCGGTGTCTGTCAGCCTCATACCCAATTACCAGGCATATAAACCGCGTCGTGTTGCTCTCCCAAGTACGTTCAATTCATCATTATTCCCCCTCAAGATGAGGTGCACTCCACGTCTCTGGACCATCCTTTCACTTGCGATACTTGCGGGTGCGATGCCTGCCATCTCGAACCGAGCTCTTCGGATTCCTTTGCGGCATCGCTCACTCGACTCGGTGCATCTCATGTCGGTCCAGTCGGACACGGGCGAACAGTTCCTGGGTGCCCAAAAAGTTGCACAGCTCATTAGCTACACTCACGAGTGTGTTTTCTGTTCATTCGTTATTCGCCTTACTCAGCTTCCGGGGTAACGTTCAGGAAGTACACGAATACCTTTGCGGCATATGAGCGGAATACAGGTTCACGCCATCCACTTGACACGCTGCCAAGATCCTCTTCGACCAGTCAATCAAAACGCGCAAGTAATGGAACCATTTCTCTTTACAATGATAAGGCCGATATGTGGTACGGTAACATCACGATCGGAACGCCACCTCAAAACTTCAGAGGTAAGATATCATCCATTGGGTCTGGATTCTCATCCTAATCGCCTCACCTTCCGAAAAGTGGATCCTGACACAGGTAGCTCTGACCTATGTGAGTCTCTTGCACGTTAAACCAGCAAGGTTGAATTCATCTTTTTCATTAGGGGTGACCGCCAAAGGCTGCCCTCTCGGTTGTTACGGGCATCGCACGTACAATCCATCCGAGTCAAGCACTTCTCAGGGCCCCAAGTTTCCTTTGTTTGCATTCTTTATATATGGTTCGGGAGCAGCCGCTGGACTCAGGTATGCAGATACAGTTGGAGCGGGTGGATATACGGTAGATGTTCCTCGTTGGTGTTCGGATGACGACTGACCTAACTCACTAGGTCACGAATCAAGAGTTTGGTGCTGTAATTTTGCCGTCAAAGGACTTCGGCGATACTTTTCCCGCGGATGGTATTTCTGGCTTAGCATTTCCGGAGGTCTCGAGCTTGGGTGTTCGAACACTGATGCAGAACTTGAACGAAAGTGGTCAGCTACCTGAACGTTTCTTCAGCTTCAAGCTCTCCACCCCTGGACAAAGCCATTTGATCATTGGTGACGCGGACTATACTGCATTCAAGAACGACACACTTGTATCCATCGATGTGACGGAGAAAGGCTACTGGCAAGTTTTTTTGGGGTGGATCAGTCGTCCCGACGGTATAGTTCCAGGAACCACCGGTCAACCTGCAATCATCGATACTGGCACCACGCTTATTCTTACGCCATCCGCCGTTGCAAATAGCTACTATTCAGGCATCCCTGGTGCAAAATCTATACAAGGCGGCTTGTATACAAGTGCGTCGCGACTCTATATCAACTTGGAAACACTTGATTCGACGTGTTGCAGTTCCATGTGCTTCCATCGACTTATGGACACCGGCAGTGAAGTTTGGAGAGCGTGTGTTTCAGGTGTCTAAACACGCATGGAACCTCGGTCCTATCGAAGCTGGATCGACAGATTGCGTCGCTGGTATTGGTGCGTTCAACTTTAACAGTATGTTACTTTCCATGTGTGTCGCCGCGATTTGAGGCTCACTCGTGTTGGCAGGTTTTGTGATCATCGGGGACGTCTTCCTGCAAGGGGTATATACTATATTCGATTTCAACTATCCGCCTCGTGTCCGCTTTGCGGAACTTGTTTGATAGTCCAACCCTTTAGTTTTACATTGTCTGTATTTTATTTTTATCGAGAGGTAACTGCCAGTGGTACCAAGGAAGCTCAGTTTGGTATGTACGAGGGCTATATAGACTCGACGACATTTGATTAGCGAATGTCTTGAGCACACGGCGGCGCCGTGCCAACTCCACTTGGCCACAGTTCACTCCTCGACTACGATTAGCTCCTGTTCATATTCGCGTATCACGACTAGCCATCGTCAAGTGTTCTTCCCGGGGAGTTTCCCGGTTGTATTTGGGAGTCGCATACGTACGAAGATAAACCGGAAGAGGAGTCGTACATAGTACAAGCTGGCGCGTCATGTCCTACTCCTCTCTCCAGGCCAACTTTCCAGTCTTCCCGTCGGCACAGCCCGCATCAAGGGGTCCTCCGTTACCACAGTCGTCCCCGTCTGCACCAGCTGGCCCACGTTCATTCAAGGCACCCGCGCACAAGCATGCTCATCATCTACACTCCATCCCCCCTCGCGAAAAGTCCACTAGGACGCTCATCATTGATCACATGCTCTGGGTACACGCTCGCACCAGATTTGCCCAAGCGCGCGCAGAGCTCGGCATGACTGACCGTACCGGTGGTCCATCCTCACCCCATTTTCGCTTCCGGGAACGTCCGGAGCAGTACGAAGAAGAAGACGAGGTCTCTAGTGATGGCGAGGATGTCGATCAATTAAAGGCCAGGGCAGCAGGGCACGGGGACAGCCATCATGAAGACGAGGACACCAGAATGCAGAAGCAAGATTTCGTTTTAGCAAGTAGTCTCAGACTGCGCGCCATTGCCCTCGAAAAGGTCGTCACGTCCATGCTCGATCAACCGCCACCACTGCACACTCCCACTGATGAAGAATTGCAATCTCCTCCAGGTTCCCCCAAGCGCCGCGAATCTCAACCTACAGCAAAGGCATCTCACCCACACACATTGCCGAACGGAGTCCGTCTCCGTCTGGCTGTTGGCACTGTCATCAACGATCTGTTTGCTCGCCAAGCCCCCATAGCACCATATCGACATCATCACCACCCACCCCCGATCCTCGTCTCCAACTCTCTTTCGGAAAAAGAATCGGCAGAGTCTCTGTCTACATATAGCTCCCCGGTGCTCCAGAACCCATCGCCTCATCCTTCCACTTGCACAAGTCAGTCGTCCGGAGGTGTTACCTGCGTGCTCCCCCCTTCGCTTATCACGCTGGCATCCATATCCGGAGTCTCCAGCGCACAACTATTCCCATTTCCTTCGACAATGCCCATTCCCGGTCCACAGGGGCATCGAGTCGCTGTGCGTCACTATCCGTCTTGCGCCCTTACAGAATATTTTAACCATTCACCGAAGCAGCCGGGAAATCAAGCTGTCTGGAATGACAGAGTTCGTACCTTGTATATGGATGGCGCAGATCCTTCAACAGCAAACTCTCCACCTGCTTTGCGTTGCCCAAGGCATCTGCATACCGGATGCGAGATCTGTGTTGAGGCGAAACAGCTTGTGAAAACACCAGGAGGACCGGCAAAGGGAAGAGCTGGCGCCTGGGGAGGTGAGACCACTTCACGTCCCCCCCAAATTGGTTCAGGGAAGAGCATGGGCGGTTGTGGCGGAGGCATCACTGGTTGGCAAGATGGCAGTGGTATCGGCTCCGGACTTGCTCATTCCGGGATCAACGGTAGCGTATTGCGCAGGAAGTCCAAGTGGCTTCAACAGGATGCAGAAGACGCCAGTTATGCGGGGTCCGGCGCTGGAAATACGCGCCTCTCAGAACTGATTCCCCGGTTTTTGCGCTTGTCAGCACTTGTCGCGATGGAGCTAGGTCAGGAACTTGGGGATGATGAGTATGAACGCGAATCCCAGGGGGAGAGATCTGTGCGAGCACCGTCTGCGTCCCCACAGTCCTCGATGCAAGCTAGAAAAGCGCAATCGGAGAGCGAAGCGAGTCCCCTGCGGCCATCCAGAGATTGGTACATGCTGTTTGCAGGACTCCTTACTCGAGCCGCTTTGGAAGGGTACCTCACTGGTGGTTGGAGGGGACCTACTGCCGCTTCCTGTCTACTTTCGGTCGGGCTTGGGATGTTAGACGATCCGTCCGCCAGCGATGAAGACGAGGGAGAGTCGATATTCGAGTGGTTTGATCCAGATGATCTTCCTACATTAAAAGAAGCAGCGCAGATCATGTTCCCGTCATTAAGCGCCATGGCCAGTGGCGTACCACCACGTAGGGAAAATGCAGAGGCTGAATTTGAGGTTGAAATGAAGGAACGGTTACGAAGGGTAAGTACCCTATTTGGCACGGACTGCTCAGTCAGGTTGATAATTGGTATCTTAGTTCTACGCTATTCCATCACTGACCCCCGACCTATCGACGCATATGGAAGATTTGGCATGGCATTATCCCGCCGAGCCTATGGAACGAGCTGCACTTCGTTTCTGTGAAGCCGTTGCGAAATGGCGGGGCAAACCGGAGCTAGAAACCGTAAGCGTATTTCGTTGGGATAAGCCCTGATATCTCATGTGTGGAACCTAGTACAAAAAGAAAATCAAGGATCCTGCCACGCCAGCCATGACAATCGAGTCACTCGTCCATTCCAATCCAACTAGTCCTACGTCTGGTGGCTTCTCCACCCAACCCAATCTACCAAAGTCCAAGAGACCCCCAATAGAGCAGTATTTCGTTTTCCCCCAATCCCTCCCCGGACGCAAGCGCCGACGCTCGGCGGATGACGGGGACCGGTTTACAAAAAGGGTGCAAGGTGGCGTGCTGGTTTCTGCGATGTCGTCCCATACTTGAATATCATCTTAGACGGTTAGATAGGCTCATCGCCTCTTTGTACAGTATCGTTATCGCTTTTTATCCTTTGTTGTGTCGCTTTCTACACATTTCGTTGCATGACACATTCCTGTTGCTTTTCGTGTTGCCTTTTTGGCGCAACTCGGGATGATGTAGTACTATATGTATAACATGGTGCGAGCGCACTAAATGACCCACCTCTGCAGTATGGCCATTACTGTGCTGATAATGCTCGGAAAATCGAAACACGCGCACGAATGACTATCAATGCTTAGTCTTCCTTCGTCGGATGCTCTGACCAGTCATCTGAGGATTGGTTGTGGTCAGCTACCATCGGCTACCGTCGGCTACCATCAACCACCAGCGGCTACCAGCTGACCATCCCACTGATGCATACAGACCTCTGGGCCATGGCCCTTCCTTAGTCTGTGCCATCCGTGCTCGACCAGACGTATCATCTCATCACACCTGGAGCAAAACAATACAACGCTCGCCCGCACCCCGAGTGGTTCCCTGGCGTTGGATTCGAGTTGCAATATTATGCCCAGAAAGTCCGGAAGCTGACGCGCGAGTTGCAGTGGTTTCGGGAGACTCTGCTCGAGAAGAATCGAAGGACTCGTTGCCATAAAGTTTGTCGCGGAAACTAGGGGCCATGCTGGTGGGTACTACCGTGCTTGTTGTCGATTTCCTTTGACCTCCAAAGACTATTCTCTCTGTTCTCTTGATGATCCTTGCAAGCCTGCGGTAGAAGAGGTTTGGTAAAATGGTTTCGGTGTTCATCCCCCACACTCAATGATCGTCGTCGTCGTCTTCCGCTTTTTTGGTTTAACATTTTATTTATACAAAGCTAATTGGTCAAAGTCGTTGTCATGTGCTCTGACTGCTCTCCTCGCCTTCGCCAGCGCATCATTACCTGCCCTTCCATTGTCTCACCAGGTGCGTGAATGTGCTCATAGACTTGTTACTTTCTCATCTTAGGTCTGTCATTATCTTGTTAGGGCACTCGTATCTCATTCCGTCACCCGATCCTACCCTCCCATTTCTCGTGACGTTCTCGTCACACCCTTTATTTAGTCTCGAAAGTTTGGCGCCCGAGGCTCTTCGCTTCGATCATCGATCACCGCACCGCAGTGTGTGACCCGTCTTTGGCTCCTGGCGGCCCGCTCATGACTGAGAACCAATTAGCAGCCTTCTTATTTATGATGCGTCGGCTATGCTCATCGTTCCCAGACATACGAAAGAGAGAAATCCCAGGCAGAAATCGAATCGCGTGACAGGAGGAAGCAGGATGAAACCTGATCGCGCGTCGATGGTTTATTCCAACAACCTCGAGGCAGCTTACTGCAAGGTGGTCTGAGAGACGGTGTCAGGTCAATACCGTCCGATCGATAGGGTTTGAGATCCTTTTCGTGCCTCGACGGAGTTGATTGGCTGATACGGATAGTGATGAGGTGCCTTAACGGAGTATCACACATGACTACGGCCGGCGGACGATGTGTGTGTACGCAGGCTATTTCCGGTCGGGGAGACACACAGTGGTTCATATCAGATCATGCATTGCGCTCATATCATATTACGCTATACGCGGCCGTCTTTGCGAAACTTTTCTGGTGGTGGCGTTCGACGTCGCGACGTGTGCGCTGCTTGGCTGAAAAGCATTGTGCTAGGTTCGATGACACGCGATGAAAATAAAGTTTCTAGATGCACACTTACCTCGATCGGAGGAGGTTCGATCCGTGGAAAGGTACCTAGGTCAACTCGGACGCGCATGCTCGCCTCTGCCGAACGATATCGCCGAGCGGCAATATCATTGATGTTAATACGGCTTTAGGTCGGGGAGTCGGGGACACGCGCGTTGGTTCATGCTCGAGACTCGGACTCGGACTCAAGCAGGCACGCTGTGGTACCCATCACACAGGATCTGTATCGGAAAAATATCGATTCCAGCGAATGCTCAGGCCTTCTGGATAGCCATGGCATCTCCATCTCCGAGGCCGTGTTCCACATGAACGAGGCGAAAGATGGACAAGGGCGGGTATGTGATGTTTTTAGACTCAATTGACGGCAGTTGCAATGGTCCGAGTCATCTGAAGCCATACCTTTTCTCGATCGCGCCGAGATCTCGTGCAGCTCGACACACAAGACCAGGGTCAATCTGTAGGAATCGTACCAGCGATGTATGATATTCACCGAATGTAAGTAAATTAACGCGCTGTGTAGTATATGTTTTCTAGGTAGGAGTCCTCACTGCCTTCATACACCGGTTTGGACTGGACCATTGCCCACTCTTTCGGGATGAACTCGTCCGCTAGTGCAGGTGTATGTAGGTACACGTATGCCCGACAAGGGCAGACCAGCTGCTTAACCTATGATCAGATACATGTGATAGCCGAGTACAAGTGTACATTAAGTTAGTGCAATGATGTACAATGAGATGGTCGTTCATAGAGTCATGGCTGTAATGATCAACATAAATGCATAACGGTCAGCAGTCGAATATACAGCTATATCCTGCGGCAGAGCATTTAGTTTGTCAGGTCCGATGGAGGCGGGGAATGGAAACTCACCATCTCGGTTGGATCTGTCGTTCAGGGTAGAGGTGCATCATGATCTGATCGGTGATGAATTCTGCCTCGACTTGGGAAGATGGTCTGTGTTCTGTGTGGAATTGGCGTCGGAATGGGAGTTGTGGCGGCCTGCCGACGTCGCTCGGTCGGGAGGAACGCGGAGTATGGCTAGCGTGGTGTGGAGGACCATGCCCGGGGTGTCTCTTGTCGCCTACTGCGACGTAGTCAGGGGTGTCTCTTCCACGTCGGCGATAGTTCGGATCAGGTCTCCGCATTTCAGATATCGTTCGCTTCCGCTGCTCCTCCTCTGCGGCGCGGCGCGCCATGGACAATTCCTTGAGATAGCGTTCCGTGTCTTGTGCACGGGAGGAGGATACCTTGTACGTTCCTTCGCAGTAGAAGCCGCCAGGGACACCACGGCACTGATAGACGCCCTTGACGGTCTGCGGGGTATTTGGGAAGATACAATCGCGTTGGGAACACTTGTTGTGGTACGGCGAGGGCCAACCAGGTGGGAGCGTCGTGGGCTTTGGTTTTCTAGAAACTGGGGGATGCCATTTTCAGTCGTACGGCAAGGTGACTTCGGGCG
>QFEL01001693.1:0-10889 GCA_003316195.1 Neoboletus brunneissimus | reverse complement strand
CATGTTCATACAATCGCACTTTTTCTATTTCCGCCGTTGGCCAAGGAGATGATTTCTTGGACGAGGGAATGGTGGTGGAGGCCACACCAGACGGGACCTGATTATCCATAAGTTCGAATGAAACAAAAGGTCAAGTAATGGAAGTATCAATCTCACATCGCTAGTCGCTGTTGCGTTCGCCATCGCAGCTACCCCTTGTACCTTTTTCACTCTCGCAACGGCATCCTCGTACAGCATTTTCTTCTCGTTTTCAGCAGTAGGCCACCCCTTCTGCGCGGCGCGCGAGGGTGGCGTCGTCGGTCGTGTGGCCCTCGGTACCTGAGGGTTGATCCCCTCTGCGGCGTCCTTCTCGCTGATATTGGTAATCGTGAGCCGGTTCTGAGCATTTGCGCTCGGTCGTCTCCGTCCTACACCAGCTGGCCGCGGCTCAGCAACACCCTGGCCGCCCTCTGCACCTGCGCCCAGTGGGGAATCTTCTTGGATACCTCCTAGTCCACCTCGGGAAGTTGGTCGGTTCGAGGAACCATAACCAGGATGGTCAATGGTCCCCGCTACTTTCACTCCAGAACCACCTCCAAGAGCTCCAAAGTCGTCCGCATCCAGTTGTGCGCTCGCAGTGCCATTGTGTCCAGTCGGTACGGTACTGTACTGAACGGACTGTTTAGGGGGTGCAGGTGGGGAGCGGGGGGTGGTGCCGAATTCGTTGACACTAAAGAGATGGCTGGAAGCGTTTTGGTTGTAGGAGTCGGCTGTTAGAGGCCGAGTGACAGAGGTAGTAATGGGTACAGTTGCTGCCGGGCTCGAGGGCGAGGTCACACATAAACTGGGTGCATGACCAATGCGTCTGTGAAAGAGAGTGAGAAGGATTAATCGACACAAAATATGGGGAAACAAGAGTCCCAACAACGTACCTGATAGCTTCTTCAGATACGTTCCTAGAACCAAGGTAATCCTTCAGTCGACCCTATGCTCGGATGAAGTTCGAACCGAAACTACTCACCGAGGCCAATTTGACACAATGACAGGCAACTCCATCATGATACTCTGCATTTGCCCAATCCACGCCCTCACAATGATGACATAAGTAATGTCAATGTGTCTCGCTGCATTCAACGTTGTCGTCGTGTGCGTATTGGGGATTAAACACCCCAACTCGGCTTTGTGTTGGGTGCCATTATACAACGTCGCGTTCAGTGGGACCTTTTGTTCGCCAATGTTAGATATCTTGGCTTGGGGTCCACTTCGTCTCGAAGCTGCTTGGGGGCCGGCGCGAAAAATGGTGGTTTCTTTCAATGTGAACTCAAATCCACGAAGTACGACGGGGTGTATGGCATCGGATTTGAGAATGGCCATGACGGAGACACGATCGCCAGGTCCATAGCATGTCCGCCCGCGATCAACAGTGAGGTGGACACCCTCTTGATGGACGGAACGTGATTCAGGCTGCGAGTAGACCGGCCAAGTGGAATGTAGCTCATGTTTGTCGATTATGATTGATGTTGCTTGGGATATTACAGCCGTTTTGCTTCGGCGAAGGAAACCCCTGGCAGTGGTCAGAGAAGACGAAGGAAATTCATCGAGAGAACTCACTTTTTGGCGAGTACGCATACTGTTGCGACAAGTTCATATCGAATGCCAGCTACAGGGAAAGTAACATGAGATAGCAGTAAAGCTACACGACGAATCAACTCACCACCTCTCTCCAATGCAATACTAGGCGGTATGGACTCCGGAATACGAATCAAGAATGGAAGATCTTGCTATTATCATTTCATCATCAGCAAACTAAGCACATAAATAACACATCATCGCGTACAGATTGTAGCACCGAGTAGTCTTCACTCGATTGCCAAAGAGAAATGGGGCTAGGGCCGACATGGTCAAAGTACGAATTCGCTTGGCCTCCGCCTGGGAGCGTTTCGATCTTCTTGAGCTCAACGCGTACCCATTTTGCTTTGGCGCCTGCAGGCCCCACGCGGACTTCGACAGCCTACCATGGGTTGTGGGACAATGGTTGGCGGGTCAGATTATAATTGTCGGTCGCAGGGTGAGATGGTTTATAATTTGAATAAACAATGGTAATGGATAACGAAATTGAAATCGGGATGGGATGACGTAGAAGGAGTGGGTCAGGAGCAAGCGCAGAGGCCTGTCGAGAAAGGACCACATACCCCTTTAACTGCAGCCTGTGGCCGGTCCCTTACACCGGGCGGAATTCCGGGATAGCCTAACCACCGTGCATGGCGCACCAGTCGCATTTCATCGCCAACCCCAAACGCCCATGCAAGGTTCAAAAATTTTCATCGTCCGACCCAGACGTAGAGGCGAGCAAACAGGTGCGATTCAAAACATCAACATCCGGAGAAACCAGGAGTGCAGTAAACTCACCGACTACAAAGTCGACGTTTGGAGGCGGTTGGAGGGCACTTGATTGCAAGGCCACGTAAGCCAAGAAGAGGGTAATCTGAGAGAGATCGCTCTTACATCCTCACGCTAGACATTTTTCCTGCAACGAGTCGGCTCTCCTAACGGTCTCGAGATCTTGCGTACCACCCGGAACGGAATGGGAAAAATGCGTGAACGACGACTAGAAACGTGGAAGAGGCAACAACGAACGTTGGAGAAAAGGAGAAAGTAGGTACGAGTAGGCACGAGGGTCCGTTGGTCTGATGGCCCTCTGAAATACGTACGAGTAAACTGGTGTGGTGAACTGGTAGCTGAACAGCGTAGTCGCCGCGTGTGTGAGTGCCGAGCTTCAAGCGTTCATCGCCGCAGGGGTCTCTGCGGTGTTGGTCGGATGGAAGATAAGAAAGCGAAAAGGCTTGCGCCAAACGAGAGGGGAGATCGCTAGGTCCCTTGAACTTTAAGTCGCCCAAAGTCAAAACCGACTCTCGCCAGCTGACAGGCCCGCGCCCGCCGGTAGCACAGCCCCGCTACCCATCAATTCCCATCGACCACATTTCTTGCACAACGGGCGGTCGATTTAACGCACGGAGCGAGATAAAATAGCAGCAAAAGTACGCGAACATCCATAAAGTAGCTGGGTCAAAACTTGAATTCTTTCCCCCTCCTCATCTCCCGTTCCCTGTCCATCTTTTGTTTCTTCTTCGCCATCTCCTTCGCCACCATATCCGAAAAGTCCTCCTTCGATCCGGTAACACCGGCTGATCCACGCGAGTGTTGTTCGTACTTCCGGCGGAGTTCTTCTTCCGAGAGCCCCTCCAGCTCGGTGGCGTCCAATGAAACCTCCACGCCATTTGCTTTCCGCTGCAATGTCACCCACTCGTCAGTCGTGAGGACCAGAATATCGAAATGTGAACGTACCTTTGTCCCCCTCTCGTCTCCCAATACAGGTATAGGCGCTCCAGACGCTCCAGTAACAGCAGCAACATCGTATCCTCGCTCGCTTCCCATAAGTCCCCGCACCGACGCCTGCTTCTCTGGAACAACCTGATACAACGACCGTGGACCCGTATCTTCCTCTCTCTCCCTCGATGGTGCTGTCTTCCGGAGCTCCAGGAAATCGGGCGTCTCGAGACCCCCTGCGACAGTCGATACAACAGACGTGAGGCCTGAGGGCGTTTCGAGACCCGACGGTGTCTGCAAGCCATCTGCAGGGGTAGCGGCCTCGGCTACTTCTTCGACTTCAGATTCCTCCTCTTCCTCCTCCTCTTCCTCCTCTTCTGCAAGTCGTTTAGTATATGATACCTTAGATTTGGTAATAGATGCTTACCTTCTTCGGGCTCAAGTTCACCCCATGTATTTTTGTCAATTGGTTCACCAATCTGTGGAAATTGGATTACGTGAATGAACAGCACTGCAGTCCCAGTCAGTCGATGCACGCACGTTAACATCACTAATTTTGGGCAAGACGCCAAAGACGTCGCCATAAAGCGGTCGGTTATATTCGTCTAAAGGAGGCTTGCCCCAACCACCCGGATGGAAACCCCACTGCGCGCCTTCTGGTATGGGCGCGTTCAGACCCGGTATGCGGAGTGTCGGATAACTCGGTGGGGGGCCGAATCGCTGCATGCTGATGAGCCATGGGGGAGGTGCTAGGGGTGGGATGGACAAGGCTTCCACGAGCTCGGGTGACAAATCGCCGGGCCGCTTCTCCTTCAATGACGTCTCGAACTCTTTGCCCTCGTAGTACCTACGGAGGAAGTAACCTAGGTCGATATATTACCATGAATGAAACTGAGAATGCACTCACATTTCCCCAAAGCTCGTCACCACAGGCTTTGTTGCAAACTTGAAAAACGCATCGTGCAATTTCTGATAATCAATGTCAACCTTTCCCATCTTGGGTTGAACCCGTTCCCTCGTCTTTGCTTTGAGTGACATATTCGCTTCTTTCTCTTTGATCGCATCCCTCATGGTGGCAATGCCAGTGTCTGCGATATATGCCGGCAACTGGAATGGTGGTTTTTCGATACCTCTCTTGCCCTGCAGATAATCCCTCTTGGCACTCCAGTGGGCCGGGATAGGTACGGTGTTCCTATAACATTTGAGATGTAAGAGTAGTCTGGGATCCGCGGCGGAAGGGTCCGTCCACTCGACTGCTTCGGGTTTCGGAACGAGTTGTTTGAGCTCGGCAATGGTAAGTCTGGAGAGTTTACGTTGCTTCTTTTTCGAAAGAGGTTTTTTGGGAACGTCCGAATTATCCGAACCTGCGTCGGAAGCCATATCGTCATCCGAGTAGATGACCTCTCCTTTGGTGGGTTCGGAACTTTTGGCCTAGAGGAAGTCAACCTAATGTTTTCGGAGGGTTGGGTGTGGAGAGACGCACCTCCGAGTACTCGGTAGGAGTCTGGAACTTGGCAAAGATGTCGGAAAAGGCCTCGAAGGCCGGGTCTTTTCCATCCAGCTGCTCAACCACGTACTCGACATTGTCACCAACGTAGTGCACCGAGCGCTCTCCTTTCACGGAGATGCTCCCATTCGAAGCGGTGCCATCCAGTTCCTGCGTGAAGGGGCACCCAGTGTCGGTCACCATCAACTAGCAACACGCTAATCAAAGAGAGTTGGCCTCACCGGTGTCGTCTGATTCGAGGCAGCAACAGCCTTCTTCTGCTTTGCCTTGGCGCGGCGTAGCTGGTTTTTGGATTTAATGGCCTTTGTGTTTGTAGCAGAGGTTGCAGGTGTTATACCGTTCACTGCAGATGGCATCGTGTTGCGTTTGCCTCTATCAGACGAGTGTCTCGTCGTTGTCGTGATATACAGTAGCAGCAGACGAATTTCCTCGGAATAATTATGTAATTAGAGGGAAGGTCACGAGGTCAACAATTATAATTATTTCCCACGCTCCAGGCCGAAGCCAGTCTCCGAAAAGTTTCCGCCTTTCTTCCACAACCGCGCAGCTCCGCTACGACGACCCGATGGCAAAGAAAAAGAACAAGCAGGTCAGTCCATATTACAGTTCCCTATAGGGTAGTCCAAGTTCATCTGATTGGGCACTAGATCATTCGGCCATGGTGCTGGTATTGTGAACGAGAGTTCGAGGATGAGAAAGGTCTGTTTTCAACCTCGCTGGAAATGAGTGTCAACCTGACTCGTGCTGCTGTAAAGTCCTCATGCAGCACCAGAAGGCAAAGCATTTCAAGTGCAACATGTGTCCTCGTCGTTTGAACACTGCAGGAGGTCTTGCGGTTCACATTCAACAAGTTCACAAACTTGAACCTGAAAAGTGAGCAGATTTTCTTCCTCTCCAATCGTTGTCAGCCTTACGTCCATACTTCTATTATAGCCTCCCACGAATTGAGAATGCCCTTCCTGGGCGTGATGGCTACGAAGTCGAAATCTTCGGTATGGAGGGCATTCCCGCGCCCGACGTGGCAGACTATAAGCGTCGCAAAGAGATAGAACTTGGCCTTGCAGCGGGTTCAATCTCTCAGCCGCAGCCCAAACGACCTAAAGTGGAAAATAAACCTTTGTCGGAAGACGAACTTCGTGCCCAGCTTGAGGCCCATAAGGCACTCATGGGCGCCAGTTCCGCTGATGCTACTTCGGCCATCGCACCAGCTACGTCTGAGGGTGGAGCGGTATATGGCGCACCGCCCCAGGCGTATGTCACACCTCCCATGCCTGTCATGCCAGCGCCACCTACAGGAATATCACCACCCCCTGGAATTGTTCCAGGTGCGCCACCCGCTCCCTTCATCCCTCCAGGAGGTGCACCTCCTACAGGGGTATTCCCAGGTGCGCCACCTCCACTCCCTCCCTCCTTCCCCGGTGTACCTGGTGTGCCCGGCTTTCCACCTGGGTAAGTCCATACCTCGCTTGTAAGGTTTGTTTGGATCTTGTTCAACTGATGCTGACAATTTCCTTCCATCTTGTATTCGTGTAACATGATGACATACTAGACCTCCACCGCCCGGGTTTCCGATGCCCCCTCCAGGCGTGATGCCGCCACCACTAGGTATGCTTCCTCAAGGTACGCCTCCCTTCCAACCAGGCATGTCTCGTCCGCCACTCGGGCCTCCTCCGGCGTTTGTCCCTGCTGGTTCGCCTTTCCCCGCCTCTGGCGTAAATGGAGCAGGGACGCCAACCACTCCTGCCGTGGGAAATGGCACACCAGTATCGCACGGGAAGCCAGTACAGCCTGTCGGGTCAGTATCTGCCCAAAATCAGCCACCGCCACTTGTACTTCCAAACCCAGCCTTGGAACAAAAATATACACCATTTAAGAAAAAGACAGAGCTCAAGTATCCAGATCCTAATTTTTCTCCCGTGCGTTTCCTCCCATTTTATAGTTTCGATCGATACTAATTGTTGTGCGCTACACAGGAAGAGAAACGTGCACATACAGTTAGATATTACTTTTCCAAGGAATCGACAAACATTGCATCATCACCGTCAGCAGTTGCGGGTCTTGCTCCGGAGGAAATGAGAGGGAAGAAACGCGCGAGAGCCGAGGATTTCCTCTAGGTTGTTCTCTTGCGTCGGTCTTGGTCTTCTTTGCGGACGTTGCAGGTCGCGATGAGTGGTTGGTTTTTTGCAGGTTTCTGGTTCAGATCATGTTGTCGAGGGAGTCATCTGGAAAGAGAGAGGGAGTTTGAGGAATAGCATGCTTATGTGTGGAAGACGAACAATGGAGACTTGATGACCCAGTCCGTCCCACCCATCTTTACTATCCTCCATCCCCGAGCTTTCCGCACTCATCTGATCTCCTGCTTCGCTCTTTATTCCTCGATCGCCAACTCCCCCAATGGCTCATTGTCAAATGACGTGAACATGATGCTCAATGACAGAGAAAAGACATGTATGCTCATGTGGTATGGACCTCGAATTTTACACCGTCTGTCTCACATTTTCTTTTCCCCATAATTAACCTTACTACAAGGCGGACGAACGTCATCATACTTGTGACACGGTCGGTTCGTTCTCCATTATGGTCCCCCCCTTTCCCCCCTTTTTTTCCCTCGTCGCTTTCTTTCTCTGGTAGATCGATGTTTTCATTATCCTTTTAATATGAATATACCACTGCTACGATATGGAGTGAATGCGGTTGGTTGCGAAGTGCTCGGAATGTCTGGTCATATTATCATGCGTGGAGATCGTACGACGCAAGCTCCTTTCCAGCGCCTTCCATGTCGATTAACATGGCGCAAACTTGTGCAACTTTGTACGAGTCCTGAGTCTAGCCGACAGATTCAGTCGTTCATCGTTCCAAGAGCAAGCACTAGTTTCAGCATCTGCGATCGTACTTGCCGAGGGAACGAGACTGTATCTGCCCCTAGCTTCGATGTCAAGTTATTGAGCAAAATTCCGCTCGAGTCAGGTTACGAGCTACCCTTGGAATTTTGCCTTTTACTGCGGCTTCGCGCAAAAGAACACCGACCGCCAGATAAATCCAATCATGCTAAATAGATTTGATACGTACATACACATGTACACAGATATACGGCTTACTCCAATTCGGGCGGCGCCCACAAGACACAGCGCCCGGTTCCATTGCCCGTCGCACACCGCTCGACAACGCTCGGATGTGAACACGTGACAGCCTGAGTCGCAGTGATCCTATAACGCGCCCGATCGACCGCTGGATGAGACGAGGCGTCTGGAAGAACGAAGAAAGAGACATACAATTTGGGGTCTGACAACTTGGCGACAAGTTCTCCCTAGATAGTCATTCAGCAAATAGGTCATCAGAGGTGAGTATGAATAGGCACACAGGCGTTTCAAATTAATAGAAAGGACGTACTTTGCAGGAATAAATGTGGGCAGAATGATCCATACTCCCGACCTGGTGTACGTTACATATATCGGTACGATGGCTCAACCGCGTCTGTCACGTACCGTGAAATGGGGAGAGACGTTCGGATTGGGGTTCCATACGGCGCGAAGGGGTGTCAGCCATCTTCCCTGAACGCAATCGTTGATCATCAGTCTCCAACGTTGAAAACGAGTGAATGCCCGCTGCTTACAGTCTGACAATTATGCTTTATTCGACTGAATGGCGTAAATGCAGGGAAAACGGGAGAAGAGTCGTACTTCCCCGCATCGAGCTCCCAAACTGTCCGTCAATATCGTTAGCACTAAACTAGCGCGAACCATCGAGCGTGTACCCACTCTTCAGGGTGTCATCGTAACTGGTGCTCACGATACTTCGCCCTCTGGGATCCCAGTACGCTGAAGTGACTGATTTTCCGTGAGCGTACTCGCCGCGAAGTGTGCCATTCCCTTTTTTCGACTCGATAAACTTCTGGATCCGTTCAAAGTCGAACTCGAAGGGACCAGAGGGGGGCTTCGAAGGGGGAAATAGTGGTGAGGACGAGGATGAAATAGTACCACCACCTCCATGTTTTTTGGTCGTGAGGGGGTCTAGTTTTCGAGCGTCCCACATCCTGAAGTCGCAAATCAATTACGGATGAGATGAAATGCGAATTCTTTTACTTTAAAGACCGGCTGTTCGAAGCCGTCAAGATGAGATGGGGACTAGTGGGGTTTATACTGACACTCCCTATTTTTTGCTCTGACAGCCCATACCAGCGAGCATGACTGGGACCTTCCCGAAGGTCTAAATGAGTCACGCCTCCGGAGACATCGGATATCCACATTTCATGCCCGGAAGGGATCAGTTCAAGAGAAGTGATCAGGACGTCCGAAGATGAGTATATCTGGCGGGAAACACCTGAAACGAAAGAAAACTGTCGAATAGTACAATCATAGGATGTCGTGTATAGCTAGTGGTAGATGATCAGAAAAAATATTACGAGCTGAAATGAAGTAGACTTACACTATGTGAGTCTATTGGGTCTATCCTGATAGACGAAATCGAGGATTTGGCCGTGGCGGGCCAGTGTTGCTGAAGACGCCAATACTTACCTCCTGGCTCTCCAACTACAGGGGTAACATCGTCATCTCCGTCGGCCACTTCCTCAGCGGGGGCTCGTGCATCCCAAATGCCAAGTTGACCATGCTTGTCTATGAAAGTGTCATGAGAGAGACAAACCAAACTTAATTCATTTACCTCCAAAAAAGATCAGATCCTTGGTGGGTTCCGGATGAAATACCGCGCTATAGACACGGTTTTCTGTTACCTTTGCTCTTGAAACAATTTTCATGTTTCCAACCCTCTTCCTCAGCTCCTGCACCTCTTTCTCGCCACGTTTGTCGCCTTCATACACCCATGCATCTACGTTTCCTACACCCCTCCGAATAGCGTTGTTTGTAATGGCCTGTAACGAGCCTCGTAAAGTCCTCATCTCTTCGTCGTCCAGTTCCTCGGATGAAGTGAGCACGATGAGGTCGAGATCCTGTGCCCTGGAACGGTTCGCCAAGCGCGCCCGCTCTTCTGCCAATATGCGTTCCTCTTCCTCTTTCTCCCGCCGCTCCTCAGCTTCAGCTATGCGTTTCCGTTTCTGCGCAGGAGTCTCGTTAGGGTCGACCACGTCTTCAAGTTTCCGTAGGCGTGCGCTCTGTCGACGCGGCGCTTCCTCGGTCAACTCGCGTTTGACCCTCTTGGCAGACGGAACAGGCTTGGCTTTAGGCTTTGGAGGCGGTTTTTGCTTGGTTGACACGCCAAGAGTCGCGATGGCATCTTTGAGCTCGAGTTGTTCCAGAAGGGCACGATTGCGGGCAATGTTTGCCTCGCGTTCTTGTTCACTGTCACGAGTCATGTTAGACGCGCTGGTATTCCTGCACTAAGCGCTGTCTGGACAAGCACTTACTAGGCTGATAGTTCCGTCATTTGTTGTTAGTTGCAGACTTGTAATATGATGCTTATAGTGGTTGGGAAATGAAACGCGTCGCGTGATGTCACGGTCACTTTCAAAAACTGCCTCCTAAAACGGGACCACAATGCAAGTATCGACACAAAAAACCCGAGTGGTCAGTGGCGGCGGTCTGAAACCACACCATTGTCCGCTAACTCGACAGCCTGTGTTCACCCGCTAGCTACCTGGATTGGGAACTTAGTCCAGGCCCCCTGGAGACCACGATGTCAGTACCCCTATTTTTCACGAGTTGACTGCATTGATTGGGAACTTGTCAGCCTAGTACAGGCCATCTCTCAAAGCGGGACCACAATATAGATGATTGGTGCTGTGGACATGGCGGGTCAACAGTCAGATCACCACTCTCGCCGATTTAGCAGCCTATTTAACCCAACAGCGCATCACATCTCGAACCTAGCCCAAATACCATCATGACCACCTCGTACACACAGTCCCCTATTCGTAGGGGAGTTTTTTGATGCCGTCCTAGATTGCCTCGCAGAACCAAGCCGTTCTGCACCGAATTATTATCACCATGGTATTCAAATTTTAACACCTGACCCAGATGGACGACGCACGTTAGTTGTATTTGCTCGCACGTCGCGGACCTTTGGAACCATCCCTCAATCACCTTTGGCGTTCAGTTGCGGGTCAAACGTATCATCTTCGAAG